>BMAO01038515.1:0-39420 GCA_019973975.1 Trichonephila clavata
AAGTTATTAGTTGTACAGTCTTGAAACTTCGTTAGCAGATTCCTCTCATAGGGTAGAGATACGCTAGATTTGGGTTTCGTGAAAATTGCCCCCATGTGGCGTTGCGGGACTTAAGGGGCGTTATAGATAATTATTTCCATTTTTAAACTTTTAGACGCACAGTCTTTATATTTGAGAAATAGATTTCTTTCATAGAGTAGAGATCAGCTATAAGAAGGTTTTGTGAAAACAGACCTCTAAGTGGCGTTGCAGGGGAATAAGTGGCGTAAGAGATATTTTCGTTTTTAAACTATTTGACCTACCTGCTTGAAAATTGGTAGGAATGTTTCTTTCATGGAGTAAATATCCGCTACAAATTGGGTTTGGAGAAAATTAACCCCCAAGGGGTGTTGCGGGGGTTAAGGGCAGATATAAGTAATTATTTCTATTTTTGAACTATTAGACTCACAGTCTTGAAATTTGGTTAGCAGATTCCTCTCATAGGATAGAAATACACTACAAAATGTGTTTTGTGAAAATCGACCCCTAGGTGGCGTTGCGAGGGTTCAAGGGGCGTTATTGATAATTTTTTTGCATTTTTAATTAATTGGACGCACAGTCTTCAAATTTTGCTAAGCAGATTCCTTTCATAGAGTGCAATTCCCGTACAAAATGGGTTTTGTGAAAACAGACCCAGAAGTGGCGTTGCGGGGGCTCAAATGGCGTTATAGACAATTATCCCCATTTTTAAACTGTTAGACGTACAGTCTTGAAATTTGATAAGCAGATTCCTTTCGTAAAGTAGAGAACCGCTACAAAATGGGTTTCACGAATATCAACTACCAAGTTTAATTTCCGGAGATTAAGAGGCGTAATCGATAAATATTTCCATTTTTAAACTATTTGATCATCCTGCTTGAAAATTGGTAGGTATGTTCCTTTCATGGAATAGAGTTCCTCTAACAAAGAGTAAAACGAAAATTGACCCCTAAGGATGTTTGCGAGGGGTCAAGAGGAGTTATACAGAAAAAAATTCCTGTTTTTAATTGTTAGACCCATATACTTGAAATTTGGTTTCCATTTTTCTTTTGTTGAATTGAAATCCGCTAAGAGCGGTAATTTTGGAAAACGGCTCTCAACGGGATTACGGAGATATTGATAGTAAATTTTTTGTTTTTTTTCTGTTAGATTTAGACTTGAAATTTGGCTTGCATGTTCAATTTACGGAGTAGAGATCCACCGAAAATTGGTTTTGCGGGAATCCACTTGGTTTTTGAGTTACGAAAGAGCAAACATCATTCTATACTTCACACAATTTTGGAGATTTTTAGAAAATACAAATTAGATGAATTCTGCCCTTTTTTTTTATCAACAGGTGACAGTTACAGGTATAAGTATATTTTTCAATTCAATTGAATTCTTAATGCTAGGACTTAGATATCAATAATTTATACATATATATAAGCAGTAAAAATTTATAAAACATCATGAAATACCCAGCGAAGCGGGCGGGTAACGGCTAGTATATATATATATATATTTAAAGTAAGCAGTTACTTAAAATGCATGGGAAATGGTTCATTATCGAATTCTAAAAAATCAGTCGTAATCTCTCTGAAGTTGGAAGAACATTTACACGAAGGATAGTGAGTGAGTGAATATTAACGTCCCACAGTTCAGCTACACGAAGGCTTTTGGGGACGGACCGCGTAATTTTGAACCATGGTCAAGTGACGCGGACGACACCTGAGCTGGCACCCCCTCTCCTAACTACCACACCAATTGGAGTACGTTTGAGCTCTCGACAGATTTAACGTTCATCATTCCCCTACACAGCGGGTCTTCAGTGGTACTGGGATCGAACTCATAACATGCTAGCCACGATCCGATGCCTAGACCACTTGGCTACCGCGGCCACTATACGAAGGATAAGATTTCCTTGAAAAACAATTTATGACAGAATCTCTGTTTCGTATGGCTTTTTCTTTTTACGTTTTAAACTCTTTAGAAAAAAAATTGTTCATTACTTTGGGGTTTATATTCTTATAATGTGTGTGTGTATGAGAATTCAAACAAATTCATCTTTCGCTCTTTAAAAAACTTTGTCTCAGGTTTTCTTGGCTTAAAATGTTTTATTTGATTCGGTTCGGAATTATATAAAACAATTTTTTGTTTGTTTTTATGTTCAAAATTTCATTTATATTAATGAATTTTCGAATAATTACACAAGACATATACCCAGTTATAAGGTTATTTCTCTACAATTTGTAACTATTCGATAAATATGCATTTTTTCTCTTTCATATGTTAAGTAAATATGCTGCTCTTTATAAACACTAATATAATCAAAATATAACAGTAATATTGACAATTTTTGTACTCGAAAAAAGTCTTCCAAATACACCGCAAAATTCAGATTTGACCGTCGTAGTGTTGTAATCTAAATTGTGATTCACATGAAAAGACAATAGCGTGAAATTCGTTTGTGCATATTCAGTGTTTAATACGAGATTATAACTGTATATGTGTGAGTGTGTGTCTATGATGTACAGTCAAAAGTAATCGCTACAATGAGTATCACTCTGAAATTTCCTTCTGCTGCAAACGTCTTAAGGTACCCGACTGCTTGCAACAAATTAAAAAAAAAATGGAGATATGGGACTTTTTTTGTGGTTTTTAGATTTATTTAGTGCATTTTAAGAAAAATACGTTAAAAGTAAGCAGAGAAAAAGAAATCATTATTACTAAAATGGGAAAAAACTGGTAACAATTTACAAAAAATTACACAAACGGGGCCCGTTTTCTAGAAAAAGTTTATGAATAAATTTTCAGTTTTTTCAATTTTTATCTGTTGATTTGTTATTCATTTTTGAAATGACTTTTAGGATAAGAGATATTTTAATTTTTACAAAATCTAGAGCACTTTATCTTAGTTATTATATGAAATAGCTTAAAAAAAGATTGAATAAATTCACATAAGGGACTGTAAATTTTGTAATAAAACAGTGTTTGATAAATCTGAAGGTTAAAACACTTCTACTATTACATAGAACATATACAAAAAATTTCAGTTAATTATTTTCAAAACGTTTTGAGCAATCGCTGTCTCCGTTTGAGTATTTAAAAAAAAACATGTTTTGAGTGAAAAACTTATTTTAAAGTATGGCATCTGCTTTTACTAAAACATTTGTAGTTTCTGTTTTAGTGAACAGAAAACAATAAACTTGGCATTTTTATAAAGCTAATAAGATAGCCTATAAAATAAAATCATAAAAAAAATTGTCAATTTTTGGAAAAATTAACAATTTTAGAATAGTCGGATACTTTAAAATGGTATGGACTGACGTAGATTATATTGAGCAACAGACCATATTCTTGTGATAGGATCCTCGATATTGCAGTGTGGTTCGTCAATGCCATGATCAAAATATACGCCTTCTCTCATCCAGTACTATGACGAGGGTGGTATAATCTTTCCTATCAGTCAATGCGTATTTCTTAAAGCAAAATAGTTCATATTTATATAATTTGTGACTTGATTTCAACGCGAGCATGCATCACTGGTTCTCTATAAGCCTCAATGCTTTCTTTTTCAACTCAGAAATATATTTGATTGACATCCGTATTTTTCGACATGTCATGTTGAAACTTCTCCTACAAAAAAAAAAAAAAAAAAAAAAAAAAAAAAAAAAAAAAGGAATAACAATATCAGTATTTAAAAATCACACAGGTTGCTGTTCTTTTACATAACGCTATAAGGCGGCACTACTAGCTCTATGATTTACACGCGTATTGCAATTCTAATAATTTGAATGTCTTACGCATTGTACGCATGTTGCAAATTCCACATCTTATGAATGCTTCTGTCATGGTTTTTCATTTTGTATGGCCAGCAGTAGAGCATATTCTTTGTCTATTATTTTTCACAATGCAAATCTTTATGCACACTTAATCTTATGCTACACTTAAGAATGTGCTTTCAGAAAAAGAATTCGAGAAGTAAAATAATTTTGAAAATTATATTGATTATTTTCGAAAACTATCTAGAATTACAATTTTTTAATCTTATGTGTTATACAGAATATCATGCTGTCATGCTATAAGGTTTAACCCAATATATCTTAGTTACACTATTTGAGAGAAAAATGTTTTTCCCTGTTATTAAAATTTCAGCATTATGTTTTTTAGATGAATGCTTGTAATAAATAAACGAAAACTTTGGTATATGTAACATTTGAGCAGAAAATTCTTATTTAGAACTAATCAATACTTTTTAAAATAAACTCCTGGAAATCTGCTGCCATCTAGTGGCCAAATATTTAAGCGAAAAAATATTTTTGCCGTTTAAAGTAGATGCAAATCTGTCATCTTTCTGAGAAAATTTGGAGGGGTGGGGAATTGAAAGCAGTGCCGATTTAAGCTTATTTTGAGCCCCCTTGGCACCGGCAGATTGAAATTTTTACCAGAAAATCTGGTTAAGTCTAGCTTATTCAGGCCCCGGGTCCCTGGGCACCCACCCCAAGTGCCCAATGGATAAACCGGCACTGATTGAAAGTAAAATGTGTTTTTGGAATGCCTGTTCATAACATTTACATAAACCTTATATTTATTATTAAAGTTAAGCTTCCGTGTAGTATACTATAAACACTATTCGTCAAAATTTTACCACATTTTCTGGAAATCTTAATGAAACAACGAGAAAGAGTTCTAGTTCTAAGAAAAGAAATATCTTCGAAATATTCCAGTGTCGAAGGTGGTTTAACCTAAAGATATTTACAAATGCTAAATGTTGAAACCAATAATAGGCTTGAGGTTGCTGGCAAATTATCTCAAAACATTTTACTAGATAAGTGCTTCTCAAACTGTGGGGCGCATCCAATATGGGGGTGCGATAATCCTACGTGCGGTCCCGAGCATATTAAAGAGCTGAAAATAAAAAAAATATTTTAAAAAGTTATTTTTTTCCTGAAGGGAAGAAATACAAAATACATTCTGACATAATAAAAATACACGTTGCATGTTTATTGCAATCTGTTCCAATTTTAAAGTTAGAAATGAAAAGTAACGATACTTATAAGTAATTTACTTAAAAGTAACAGATACAAAATTTAATATTTATCTTGATGTTTTGCATCGTTTTTAATTAGGGTCGTATTATAGCTTTAGTGTCAATGTACATTATTATTGCATTCAATATAATGTTATTGTATGGGGGGCGATGAAAATTATGGTGGAAAATTGGGTAACAAATATTGAAAATTCGCGAAGCACTGTACTTGACCCAATTCGTGACCATTCCTTTTCCGAAATGTGTGGTGGTCATGGCATCCAAGTGGTCGTGGTCGCGTGCTAATTTGTTTCAGTCTTAGTTATGAGTTCGAGTCTTGATGCCACTTAAGACTCGGCATATAGTAAGGCATTTTAAATTAAATCTGTATAAACAATAACGTCGACGTAGTGTGGAAGTTTGAAGAGTGGGTTACCAGCTAAGGTGTCTTCGTTACTTAACAGTGGTTCAATAATCCGAGGTCCTTCACCGATAGCCCTCGTATTACTTCAGAGCATGAAGGAATGCCATTCGTAAGTGCGTAATACACAATAAAGATAGTGAAAACAGATGTGGCTTTACTCATAATTGGCGAAAGGCCTAACTGAATCTTTTGTTGCTTTGCCAAATATATTTCCATATTTTTAAAAGCGATGTTTTTAATGTATCAAATATTTTTCTTTTACATATCTGTATTCTTCCTCATTTTGATAAATGCATAAAAATGTATCACAGTATATATTAATTCCATAAATAGTTCCCGACATTGCTGGCATGATCTCCAGATGTGAATCTATTTGATTTCTGGCTCAGAGATTTTCTTAAAAAGCTGAACTCTACTATAATTCCAAACATATCTGTCAGACATTAAAGATGGCATATTTTATTACATACGAAATATTTCAGGCACATGCTGAATTGAACTATAGAGCAAGTAGCTTAAAGATTTCCATTTGTAGTACAGTAGAATGTCGTTTATCCGAATGAATTGGGATCGGACACCTTTCAGATACGCGATTGTTCGGATAACGGAAAACCGAACGCGATCCATGCAGTATATGAAACCAGAAACTATACGAATATTGAAAATCATCACATGCAGGAAACGTGCTTGAAGGAAAAGCAAAATATGTGCAAAATGGAGCACAACTTTTATTGTGCAAAATAGTCACTTATTTTTCGCTGAACCATTGTACACCTTCGTTTTTTCGCTGCAAGGTCTCTGATTTTCTTGAGCAGCAATAGTTGAGTAGGAGAGAACTCTGATTGTTGTTCGTACCACTCCATAGCTCTCTTAAACGTAGAAAAGCGTCAGCATTTGATGGACAATTTCTACTTTCGTTGTTGTCCTCGTCGACAGGGTCTGATTTTTCTTGCACGGAAGTCACAATCTCGTCATCATTTAGCATTTGAAATACAGTCTTCTGCATCGCATGCCATTCAGGCTTCTACATCAACAAAAGAGCAAGTATACATTCCTTTACTTGGAAACAAATTGATCTAATATTCCGCGCAGATAATTACCAAATCACACAACTGAAATTTCCCAAATATCCCTCATCTAAGATTTTCCCGTCACTTTTGGCCTCAAGCGAAACAACTGTTAATCCGGATTTCGTTTCCGATATTTGACGCTCCGGATAGTAAACGTTCGGATAAACGACGTTCTACTGTAATTGTATTGGTTATATTTTGCTCTGATTACAAAATTGTAGCTTAATTATATATTCTGATTGTCTAAAGTTTTTATATGCCCCCTTCCGAAGACATTTGAATCTTTTTATCGTTATCTCATGAAAATTTAGAATTTTTTTTATTACGAGTGGTATTTTTAGTTGAATGTTCAGAAGATAAGGTTTCGAAAAGTGAATTTTAATAATAAACACTCCAACATTTTTCTAATGAGCTCTTCAAAATGCTTTTTCGTGCTGTCCTCTTGTGGTCAAATAAGTAACCAGACTCAAAATTATTTTTAGTTACCACACATTGCTACAACTTTTTTTTTGGATCAGAATTTATAAATTTTTCAAAATTTAAACATGATTGAGAAATTAAATGTTAAGTAATAGTTATTTTATTTTTCTAAAGGTATCCAAATAAATGCCTTACCTTAGTTTTGAGGAAAAGTGTAAAAATGGGTATTCCTCCGTAACTACAAAACAATGAAATATTTAGACTATTTAGGAATCATATTTTTTTTAAAGAAAGAAAATAAAATTGAAAATGTATGAAAATATTTTTTTTACAGTGAAATCTTCAAAACATAATCTTTCGAGAATTAAAAAAAATTCCTTCTGAGTTATAAATATTTTTTGCTTTAGGTAAACAATTATTTGAACAGAAGGACAACCAAAAACTTTTTTTTTTTCTGCTGATTTTTTTTTTTAACAAAAGTAATTTTTACTTTCACATATATTATTCACTATGAATTCATTCTAATGGAACTATTCTTCTTACATGAAAAACCACACAATTTTAATTTCGACTTTTGATATTACTTTTATCACCCTAAAGAAGAAATTTTGAAACGAATTTCACATTTGTTATTTAGAATCTTTTTTTATCATATCCATTAAGGTGGGCTGACAATTTTTATTTAATTTTCGATTATGCCTATGAAAAGTTGCCCTTAATCTCATTTAGTAAAAAGGCAGAACAGTTTTTATATAAAAATATCTTCCGCTCACGTATCAATTAGTTTTCTCTATTTTTTTTGTCAATTTTTTAACACGGTTTTATAAGCTTCACTTGTATGTAACGGATTTTTTGAACTCGATTTTTACCCATTTTAAAGGGTCAGATTAATTCGAAATTTTTTGTACACTTGTCAAGGATCGATGACAGTACAATAATTTTATAATTTTGCTCTATTGTCCTGATCAGGATCACTAGGAATAACGATTTGCATATTTGGCGACTTATTCCATATTTGGCGACTAAAAGCTGAAGGTACGATCTGGAAGCGAAAACGTGTTCAGGGTTAATTCAAATTCAACAAACAAACAGAAAAAGTGTTCTTTATGTGAAAAAAGGGAGGGTGCGTCAGCAATTTCTTACCATAATATAAACAATTACCCAGTTTTTCTGAAAACGGAAATAAAAAAAAAGATTCGACCATGGAAAAAATTTATATTCTAATTGCTAAACTCATACACAAAGTCTGTTTTTCTAAATTCTCTTGTCGGATCTGTGGAATGAAACATCATTCATTGCTTCATTTTACAAAACCATCTGAGAATTCATTCGAAGGTCACCAGATTAAATAATTTCTCTCAAACTCTTTGTTTCAAAACGTGTACTTTTATGTTTGCAAGTTTCAGAGAAAATATTAAGCTCTTTTTAGTGAAAAATATCTTTGATTTTACACCTTTTTCTGCATGAAATATTTCACAAACTTAGTTTTTTCAGATTTTCTTCAGTTGGCTGAACCTACATTTTGCAAACCAGGCCGTATCGACGCATTGATAGGATGCCAATGGGTATTCCAGATTCTAAAAAATGACGCATTTAAGATTAATTCATCATTGAATAATTGATAGTTTAAAAAACTAAAAAACATGCTTTTATTGTATAGCAACTAAAATTTAAAAAATAATTTTTAATATAAGAATAAAATGATTAACGAGAAAATTAATATCATTATGGTAAAAGCAAGGGGAGCTTTGTACTACATTTTTATACAACTCAGCATTTCGGAATGGAACTAGTAAGAAGTTATAACAATTGATATCGAGCACCCCATGCTTTTACTACAATGGCATTAATTTTCTCGTTAATGATTTTATTCTTCTATTATAAGAGTTATTTTTTAAATTTTAGTTCGTTTACCATAATAGCGTGTTTTTAGTTTTTTTAAACTATAATTTATTATATAGTTATTTAACTTACCAATGTTGTAACACTATCGTTCTAAATGTGAAGGTTGAGACATGAGAAGAAAAATATATAATTAAAACCATAAAATCAAAATATTCATTGTTCATTCAAAAAGCTCGAAACACGCTCCCCACCTTCGCAAAATTAGTGGTACTTCATCATTTAATCCAATTTTATGTTTTCAACTTTAATAAAAAATAATTATGGTAAACATAAATATAATGGCAAACATATTTTGGATTTTAAGTGTTTTCAAAATATACTTGGACCTGTTATTAAACATAGTTTATAAAATTATTCAATATTTTTGTTCAAATATTGTATTTCAATATCAGATTTTTAAGAAAATTCGTGTATTGATCTCGATAAAAAGAGTCGTCCTGGTGATGCCAACTCTTGCTTCAATACCACACATTTTTCGAAATGCTTTAAATTTGACATAGGTTCCACCGCTTAGGTGTGATGGAGAAGTTTTGAAAATCTGCATTTATTACTCCAAAGAATTTAAGGGCCGATGGCGAGATGATAATTGTTGCTTATCAAAGATTATAACGATCGCTGTCGAATAATATTATTTTTAGGTGATTTTGATTTTTCATGGTTAATTTGATTGTTGTCATACTAAAGATTTGAATTGTTGTGGTCTTTACGGTCACTATCTGAGATATCAGATCCTCCGTGTATTTTTAATTGTTCAGTATCAATGTGTTCCAGTTTGTAGGTCTTTGCACATTAGACGTACTTTGATTGATTTTGGGCCTTTAATTCCCTATTTTATTTCAAACTTTTTGTTAATTTATGTGTTCATTTCCTAAATCTCCAACAGTCTGAACTCTTCTCAATTCCTTGTAGAACATAAAACATAACTCAGGGAAAGGAATTTGGTTGAATCTACCACAATGACAATTGTCATCATGCATTCACTCAAATTTGAAATTTTTTGGCAAATCGAGTCCACGACAAAGGGACATTTAGTTACTGCTACATCAGAAACCATATTCACTTTTGAAGGTGCCAATCTTTTTTTTATGAATGAATCGCGATGGTAGAAATTTCTTAATTTATATTAATTATTATGGGTTCTTATTAATTAAATTTACTATCCTATACTCGAGAATCACACTAATAGAAGCCTTATCTTACAAATGTTTTTTTTAAAGCCACCATTCCAACCACTATACAAAAATTTACATATTTATTCTTGGTGCGTAGTGATATTTTTCTTTTTCCATGTTTGGTTTATCTTGGACCACCTAATATATATACGACAATGGATATATAACTGATATATTTTATGTCTTTGCTTTTGCCGTAAGTGTTTATTCTATGAACTAGCAAAGTAACAATAATATTTATTTCACAAAATACTTTTCTCTCCACAAATGGAAATGACACGAACACATACAGAAATCAGTTTGGATTGTCTTCTCTATGATTTGTGATCCAAGGAGATTTCTATAATGGAAATATGTCTTGTTCGTGAAGAATATACACCAGGGAACAGTTATGTCAGAATTGTGAAACATCTTACATTTTTTCTAGGTAATACAGTTTTTTATTTGAGCTGCTTCTGTTTTTATAAGCTTCTTAGGACATGCAATCTTACAACACTCAGGAATACCTAACAATCTATATATTAGAAAATTTTATTATTCATGAAAACCTGATGATACTTGTCAGATATTTATGCACATCACAGAGAGAGAAAATAAAAAAAAAATCAAGATAAAAAGGTCGTACATCTTTAAGATCAACACTTTTGATCTCTTTTAAATCAATGGAGTTACGATGAGCTTTATAGTAGGAATAAATTTCTTACGCTATGTTTGCTATTTCTGAACTCTTATTTAACTAAAAAAATTCTTATCCATTACTAGAAAAACGACTGTATGGATGTTCAGAAATTTCTTGGTGAACTATATTTAGGATATTCTAGTTGTATTCTTATTGTTCATATAGACTAAATGTAAGTTAAAAAAAATTAAAAATGTTTTCATAATTTATTTAAATAGCGAGTTATGCATAGGGAAACGAAGACATTCTTAAATATCCTTTCTGATTAGATTTCAAAATAAATTTTGCTTGTTGGCATCACATTTTTTATTTTTGTGACAGTGAAATACTCTTATAATGTGAATGAAATCGGCACAAGCTAGTAAGTTGTTTTGTGGGATGTATTCTTACAAATAAAACAAACAAAATAATTGATTTTTAATCAAACTAGGGAGGGTACCCCTGGCCGCCTAACGAGGGACTCCCATTGTACAAATTATACAACTCTTCATACTCATTGCTCAAATTGTAAAATAGTAATTTACATGTATTATGTAGTTCTAAAGTATTCGTAGCCAAGAATAAATTTATTTAAAAAAATATTCTGGCGCCACTGTTGCAACTAATCTTAACTACGTCATGAATTTTTATTACAGCATCCCGAATTTTTTTTTATAT
This sequence comes from Trichonephila clavata, assembly GCA_019973975.1. Taxonomy (NCBI): domain Eukaryota; kingdom Metazoa; phylum Arthropoda; class Arachnida; order Araneae; family Nephilidae; genus Trichonephila; species Trichonephila clavata. The sequence continues at coordinate 11,354 of BMAO01038515.1, forward strand.
GGAGAGATATCAAGAAATTATATTGGAATTTTGAATGAATTTTTTTTCCATCTTAAGACGGGAAATGGTTCAGTTTTAATGCTTAATAAATGTTAGCTTCGATCTTATGTAAAACAAACTTCTACCTCGTTGCTAGCACATTATTAAGACAATATGATATCCTAAAAATCATCAAACTATCGAAATTCTTTTATTAGCTTATTTGATCCCTCGAATCTTTATAAACATGCCTGCAAAATTTCAAAGCTTTACCTGCATTTTTTTTTATCAAGTTATGGAGCAATATTTGATGCTGGACAGCAAATACCACATCCGCATTTCAGATTATCTGCTAGAAAAGAGCCTGATAAAAAATGAATTAATTATTTTTCTACCGCGCGTAAATGAGATTGACATTATATATGCAGTAACAAATCATTTTCAGAAAGAATTGTGCAATTCATGCAAAAATTCTAGTTTGTGAATTGTTTATTGGAAGAACAAATGGATTTAGATAAGATTTAAAAGTTGTGCGTGCTTTTTATGATATTATTGTGAATGAAATTAAAACTTCAAAACGGATTCTCCCAAAGCACAAATACTAAATCTCATTTTGATTACTCAGGCAATTAAAAAAATCTATTTCGCAAGAGTAGAAAAACTCTCCCATTTTTATATAGTTGTTTTAGGTGATATATATATATCCCATGGGTGTAAGAAATTCAATACTTTTATTATTAAAATATTTTAAGACATTTATTTAAACAAATGCACATATGCAGTTCTTAGATTTTGATATATTTTACCTATAAATTGTTATTTGATTTTGCTTTCATTCGTGCACAATATTTAACATGCGAAGGCTTTTAAAATCATGGAAATAAAAAATAGAGGCATAAGCATTTGTTATATATGTTGTGCATTACCTCTGAGTATGGAATTAGCTCTGAAGTGTATTTTTTTTCAATAATAATTATTAAGATAAAGTTTTATGAAATACTGATCTTTCATTCGTTTCCCTCTATATATTCATTATGGCAGTATACTGTTTAATTGTTCTACATTTGTGCAATTTCTTATGGTAAGCAGCTTTAAATAAGCTAACTAACATTTCATAAAAGTTTCAGACTATTCGATGAATATTATATCATGCTATTCATGGAATAAAAACTTTAAACTCATTTTTCTCCATGTTGAATTTTTGTGCATATACTATTATTCAAAACCCTAAGGCTTTTTTGATAATTAAAGTATGGGTTTGAAATTTTTTATGCATGTTCTGAAATGTATGTTTCGTAAAATTGTGCATAAAATTAGCTCTAACATGCTTAGTACTTTTTCTCAAAAATTTCAAAATCAAAACTAATGTTTTTTTGAGGATTTTTGGAAGTTTAACTACAAAAAAAATAATAATAAATTAAAGAGCCGCAGCAGAAAAAAACCCATGCACAATTTTATGTAGTATGTTTTAAGGTACTTTGAAAAAAAATTTTGAAAGAAAATATGCATATTTAAAAAAAGCCTTAGGTATTTAGAAAATGATAAAGTATCAGTAAAATATTTAAATTTTATAAACATTTTGCAACAAATTAAAAAATTTTCGTATGGAATTATTATTAAATATTAATATTTATGAAAAACAATTAAAATCAAATATCAAATGTTAAAAATGAAAAAAATTGTGAAGATGGTACCATATCACCTTAAGTAGCTGATAGCTGTGAGTAGTTAGAATTTTTCTCATTGCCTCATTTATACATTTCCTTTTAGGCATACTAAAAATACTTTTATAACGCATTCGACGACTTTGTAGATAATCGGGTGCCTTTACACGGAGTCTAATTTTTGTAAAATGTGAATTGTTGAAATATGTAATCCAATCGACAAAGCCTACCGGTTTGGTGTCGTGCTCTGTTTAAATTATTAGCAGATTGGTATCATATAGTACTTGGTAATGAACCTGGCTTTAGTCCTTTTGAAAATGGCTATCACATATCCGCGTGAAAAAAGCCTGGTCAGTGTTCCCAAGTATACATTGTTTGGTAGCGGCATATAGTTATTAATCTCAGTAAAAAATATCTGGAGTTGCAGTCACCAACAATGGTGAACCTCTCCTAGTAATCTTGCGTACAGTTTTGTCAGTCTAACGATATATTTATGATATCTTGAGGACAGGACCGATCTTAAGGTGTCGGCCACTCGTGTGCAAAGAACTAATGTGCCGCCCCTTCAGAGAATTTTTTATACTTTGACTAATACTCAGCATTGACAGTATAAACTCATCTACCTGTACATGAGTAAAAAGTAAAACATTAATAAAAATGCAAATAGACACAAAAATCCCTTTTTTTCTATTTTGTGTTTCTAAATTATTGTAAGGCTATTATTAAATTGAAAATTTTTAATTTCTCCAAATTCATATTGAATTTAAACACTCCTATATCTTTGGTAATATTAACCACATTAGATATTTTCATAAAGCAACTTTCGCAAAAATCATTTTTGAGACGTCTTTGTTAAGCGGTGATCCATTGTGCACCGCCAGTGCCACTGATAAGTAAGAAAACCTTTCCAATTGTGGTATTGCCAAATCTGCCACGAATTTTGCTATCAAATGAAGGATGTGTGTAAAGAGTAGACATTAATGGACAATGTGTGGACCTACATACTGTGCACTAACATTCTATTTTTCTTAAACTATGCTATACTATCGGGAAATTAGGACTAATTTTGATTTTTTTAAATAATTATTTAAAATTCAGCATATTTATTCGACTTATTATAAGCTTTAGTTTGAGAAATTCGTAAAAGGTTTCGCTTGTTTGATAGAACTATATACGACTGCCGCTTGTTTTGGTCAGTCGCGTACGGTGCACGAGCTGCACACCTGCTAGCAACACGAGCAGGTGTGCACGAGCTGCACACCTGCTCGTGGACATTTATGATATTCTTGTTCACACTCCATCATAGACCCTTTTCCAATATGGGAATGTCAAAACCAAATTCAGATATTGACTGATTGGGTATTCAAAACAGCAATTGAAAATATCTAAGTAAAAATCTACGTCAGGATTTTAAGACTTTTTGCTTTTTTCACCAGAACGTAAATAAGTCTGCATCACAATCAGAAGTAATTTCCTCAATTATCAATTGCCACGTTCAATGAACAACATTTGCAGTCTAAAGGATTTTATGGTCTTGAAATAATAATAATTTCTTTATATATGTAAGCGTTTTATTTCCCTTTTAATGAAAACAGACGATATCAGATATTCACAATATGATTTATTAATAAAATGAAACATAATAAGGGAATAAATGAGAGAATGTGTAGGGTGATCACTTTTTTTAAGAAATCAGTTTACACTTGCTTATTTTATTTACATATTTGGAGGAGAATTTCTCGAAATATTTAAAACAAATTATCCAATCTTTTTGTGTCAAGTCAAGCTTCTGACTGAAAATGTTTTAAAACAATATATAGAACAAAACCACGCATGGAATAATACCAAAAAAAATGTAAGTATTATCTTACATTAAATAAAAAATATAAATAATTATATATATTATAAGAAAGACAATTATGAAGGTAACCAAGTTTTTAAATGAGTAAGAAACTTATAAAAACTTTATTTACAGGATTTATAAATGTACAAATTTATTTCAGGGGAGTGAAAATGATTTATAATTAACTGGTTAATCACGCATGCATAAGAGATGAAGCAATTAAAATCTGGTTAAAGTTATAGCTCTGTTTCATTAAAATTGTTTAGAAAAGGTTTAATTGTTTTCATACAAATTACTGAGGGATAAAAATGACTAAATTAGCACTTTTTATTTCAAACTTTATTCTAATTAGCAGTAAATGAAAAAAGTAAATTCTATTACTATATAATTTAATATGTATTAACATTGTTCCTTAAAATAACTATAATAAAGAAACAAAAGCGTGTAATAGTTTATATGTAAGAGTATAAATAATTATTCAAAATAATAAGGTTACTGGTCACATAAATATTATTTAAAAAAAATTTAATTTCAGTATTTTGAAAAGTAATGTTTGAAATAAAACATTAAATTCTATCAAAATTTTGAATATAAACCAAGAAATATATATTATTTTTTCAATTATATTTATATTTCAAAAACATAAAGAGTTTCATTCTTAAATACTTCAAACACACGCACATGTAACGAAAATGAAATCAACCATTTGAATTTGAATTTTCCTGTTTAATTAAAATTCTTATTTTTTAGATTTTCTTCCTTTTTCACAAAATATCGTTTCGATATTTGATTGAAATAAAACTGAAAGGAAAAAATAGAAAAGAAAGTACCGAATTCATTTTACTGTCCCGAAAAAATAACTTTTATAATAGAAATTTCTAACTTTTAGAAAAATCTCATTTAAATTGGAAAGCTGAGAGTAATAGCAGCTAAGAATTATGTTAACTGTTTTTGAAGGACATTATTTCATCAAAGAAATATTATTGCAACAGCAATATCATTAAACATTTTTTTTTCTTTTGATTTTCAGGGTGTTGCCGAATTCGACCAACAAATTTAGAGGGGTGATAGTTGGCAGCATGGAGATGACAAATCACCATAGATCAAGGCGGGGGGGGGATTACAAACCATAATTAGTCGGAGTGCTTTGCAAAAACACTTATGAAGGGTGTGATGTCAAGGGGGAGTGAAAAGCGGTAGTAAGAGGAAAGAAATACATTCATTAGACGAAAACATGTTTAGAATACGAACAATATATGCATCACAAGTCGACGTCAGAAATGTAACATGTGATTGTCCCAGGAATTGTTCGAAGTTGCGGCCTCGTAGGTCATAACACAGCCTACAACAACGGACGAAGGATTATCGGACACGATCAATCAAATCAGGTGTGCTGGCGATGTCAGCTGAAACGATGAAGATCCGTGCTATGAGACCCTCCACTGTAGCCACCGGCATCTCATACACAAGCGTTTTCAGAAGGCCCCAGAAGAAGAAATCCAAAGGATCAAGATCCGGGGAGCGTGATGGCCAAGCAACAGGTTCACAACGTCCAATCACCCCCCTCCCCGGGATGTGTAGCATGGAAGTAGTTATACACCCCGTAATCGAAAAATGTGCTGGTGTACCATCGTGCATAAACCATGCGCCCTGGTGCACAGCGGCCGGTACTCTCTGCAGCAACTTCGGGAGAAGTAGAAAATTTGCATACGTGTAGGCTTCTTCAGCCCTACCACAGCGCTCGAAATCCCGACATTCATTTGACTCATCACCCTTTCAACTGCTACTATTATCGCGATTTTCACCGACTATACGTAGTTTGCGACCCCATGTTCTGTGGTGATTTGTCGTTCCCATTCTGCCTACTATCACCACTCTGAATTTGTTGGTCGAATTCGGCAACTCCCTATATTATACGATGCCTTTACAATTACTTAATTTTAATTCAATAACAACAAAAGAAAGCATTGTCTTAATAGAAACAAATGTGTTACTAAATACATTTCGGTATTATAAACTGTGTATGATAAAATCATATAGGCTTAACTGGTGAAAACTAAGAATAGGTTATAGAATAAAGAAAAACAAAAATGTATAACACTTTCAGAAATAATTAACATCTTACAATATGGAATTTTAGAAATCCGATTTTCGCGTATTAATGTTTTTTTTTTTTTTTTTTTTTTTTTTTGCATTGCAGTTTTTTGAGGTTTGCCACTATTCACCAATCAAGCCAACAAATTTATCTTTCCATAATTCTTATACGCTTATAATAAAGACTCCATATTACTTTAATTTTTCAAAATTTTTTGTAAAGTAAGAAATTTTAATATTATTTCGAGAAGCACTTTCAACTTTTGAAACACTTATAGCAATTATTTATTGGAAATTTTTCAAAGTCAACACATCATCAGAAGCGCTATATAAAATCGAATCTTCCAACAGTTATAAAATTAAATGAATTTTTTACTGATAGGAGAAAAATAGTTGCCTGACTATGTGTATCATATTCTTAGTGAACTACAAATGTTTTTTATATTACATACTAATCATAGATTTTAGTTTTCTGTAAAAGTATACAAAGTTAATCCTTTGTAACTACATCTTATTCATCACCTGGTTAGCCACAAGAACTGACTTTTTGTCAGCTGAATTTATGTTTCAAACGAGGAAAATCACTTTGAAAGATGAAGAAAAATATATCTCCAGGAGTTTCTATTATAGAAAGAGAGACGGAATTTCATTTCGTAGAATTTTTGAATAAAGTTATTGCAACATGATCACAACACATTGCATTAAAAAGAAACGACATTTTGAAACGCATATCAAGTATAAGGATAGCAAACATGATTTTAAGTTAAAAAGAGCTTTGATGATTTAAAAACCATATTTATAAAAAATAGGAGCACCTCTTCCTACTGAATTGTTTATTGTGAGTTTACTGCTACAGATGATTGCTTAAAGAAAATGATGAGTCATTTCTCTCTCACCCTTCCATTGGCAATGACCACCTATTTACCTGATCTTATAAGGCGTCCGGCATTTAGATATCGGGGTTATTAAAAAATATGGCACTCAGTGGAGTTATGTTTTCACCATGAAATATATTTAACTATGTTGAAATTGATTTCAATTTGCCGTATGCACTCTACACTGCAAATATATATACTTTTTAAAAAAAGAAAGGGGGAAAGGAATGAGATGTGTGTGTGGCTAAGATGAAGTGTCTATTTGAATAGAAATTAAATATGCGTATAAGTGCATACATAAATAATGTAAAGGTTATACTGGATCGCATAAATGATAATGTAATTTATTTACACACTTAATGCTACAATCAGTAAATTGATAAAAACCTTCCCTGGCTGCAATAAATGTTAGTCTATGTTTAGACCAAGGGTGGCCAGCCTTTTTGGCAAAAGTGCCACTATATGATAAAAAAAAACCTCTATACGTGCCACTTCCAACATTTACAACAAACAACAAAAGTATGAAAAGGTGAAAAAATGTTACTTTGGGGCTTATTATGGGATTTTTACACAAGTACCCCATTTTTTATGCCAATCTAAGAAGTGGAAATTAAAAATAATATTATAAATAAGACAAAAGTACAAACTTGGCTTTTATTGTTTGTAAACTTTTTGCAGGTTCAATCAGTTACGTTAGGTATAAAATAAAAATAAGTAAGTTGAAGCATTTAATTCTAAATAATTATTAAACAGTCAACATACATGCTTAATGTGACTTTTGAATTCATGATTCTTACCAAGTTATCTAAATTAGGATAAGATTAGAGTTCTCTCTTGAAGATGCTAATAAAATTAGGTTTTTTAGGTGCATATCAGTTAATTTTGAGCGATATTTTAATTTTATAATATGTTCATAATAGAAAACATTTGTTCATAAACATATGTTGATCCAAGCCTACAATAATATCTAACAGCCAAATCGCGTAAATTTGGAAAATTGCTTGTTGGTACAAATTTCAAAATTTCAATACAATTCGGATCACTTACTGTTGAAATAAATTCCTTATATTTGTTTTTCAGAGTAGTATGGTGTTGAAGGTCAATAACTTTGATTTGGATTTCAGATGGGTGGCAATGAACGTCTTGTAGAGAAATTGAAAAAGGATTTGTGAAAAAAAAACAGCAATTTTTTTTATCATCATGAAAATTATCAAACCTAAAACTGAACGACTCCTGCACACATTAAATGGGTAGTAAATTTTTAAATCTATTTGGATCACTATTAAATTTGATAAATAGTTCTTGCATTAATGTGAAATACATTAGGCGTTTTTGCAAAAGCAAAAGTTTGTTCATAATAGTAGATGTGTGTGTGTGTGAGACTAACTAGGGTAGAAAAAAATACAATCTTTTTCCCGTAAACATAAATTTAAATGATTTAAATGTCCCACAATATCAGAAAAAATAATTTCCATATAACCAATTTTCATTCTCGAGTAGCAAGCACTCACAGAGCAGTTCAATGTTTTCTTAAAGATATTATAAGACATGCTTCCTCTCATTCTAAAATCTCGCGAGTGGACTTCCTTTGAAAAGCCAGTGTACTCAACAATGAAGATTATTCTCTGCATTATCTTTTTCTATTGTAATTCAATTAACTAAGCTTATTTAAAATAAATTTAGAGTGTTCATTTTAGTCTAAGGTAATCCCATTTCAGTAAAATTGTAACAAAAAATTGTTGATTATTATTATCTTTTCAAATATTTCAATTTTCCATTAAGTCCTCACGTGCCACTGTTACAACTCCTCCGTGTTGTGGGTTGGCCACCCCTAGTTTAGACAAAGAATGATACGTAATCTTAATCTCGTAATAGTTTTGCGATTCTCAACTCTTGTGAGGTACATTAATTCTATTATAAAAATTATATTGAAAATATTTAAAAATGACTAATTTACTGATGGGAAAGCCAAACAAAATATATTCTGACTTGTAAACAAGTGCATATTTAAACTGATGTGATACACTGATAAAAATGACTGCAATGGAACAGCACATTTTATTTTATAATTTGAATATCAATACACTTAATTAAAAACAAGTTCAATAAATATTAGTGACGCTCTTGGACCTGTTTTAGAGTAAAGTTTGTCGAAGGAAATCTTAATATCAGAGATAGACACTATGAGTTTTTTTCTGTATTTTGTAATTAAAATATCCTCTGTAAAAATGGTTTCGTAAAGGTAGAGGGTGAAAATACTTATATGATACGAAATGCTCTAGTTCTCATTACAGATAACTCATCATATACATCGCTGCCCAAAATTCAAAAAGTGTTTGTGAAGGCTGGAGTTTTTTCCTTCGGTATTTAAGAGACTTTCAATTGTATTTTGAACTAAACCCCTAACTTACTTGTAACTTGCTACCAAATTGTCATCAGCAAGAAAACATTTTTTAAAAATTCTTTGCCAGAATGACTAAATGATTTTCAATAGTTAAAGAAAGCTATCGCATGTTGTTCTTGAGCCCCCTGTAAGTTTTAACACATTCATAAACATTTGTGAGCAGTTTGCTGGATTTTTTTGCTTTAAACTCCTACTTCATAATTCTAACTTTCAACAAAAAGTATAAACTTTATTGATCATATTCAACATATGTATATTTTCCCCTTGGAGTTGAAGATTTTAGGTATTTAATTTTTCAAATATTTGTCCAAAAAAAGTAGCTCAATTTTATCACACATAAACCATCTGAACACTTCTGGCTTCCGCTCAGTTTTCTTCTTCTAGAAAAATTGCAATTTCTTCTCTTACGATCATAAATATTTTTCAAAAACTTCTTACAGAATAATCATTTTGTGACTCAGAATTAAATAATAACTCAATGTATGGTAAATAGAATGAGAAGGTAAGTTCTCTCCTAAGCAAATAGATTCATGCTTTAAAAAACAACAGTAAGTATGCATTTGTGTGATTGAATTTTTATATACACACAAAAAAAAACTTTTGTAACAAATTTTGCTTAGAAAGAAACCAATCTGTGAAAATCATTTTATTTTCTCACAAATTGTTATTTTTTAAATAAAATATGAGACATTTTGGAAATCGATTGAAGAAGGATCCCTTTTTACTCCACTTGTGGAGGTTAGTTAAATGTGTTCGTTTCCACCTGTGTGTAAATTTATTTTTCAACAATAAATATACACTCGGAGAATATTTTATGTGTAAAACATTAGGCATAGACATCTACACATGTGAATCACTAACATATTGAAACTTCGCATTAACTAATGTGGAAGGAAAACTTTTCAATTTTAATTAAGTGATACAAAGAATTTGGAGAATAACGGATTAAGAGATTTTAATAAAGCTTCTAGAACAAATAATTTGCCTTGCTTTAAACAATTGATAGATTTATTCATATTTGGTGACCTTTTCTTCCTTTTTTTTCTGGTGCACGAGCATCGAAGTCATTTTTGATCAACAGAAGCTCTTGGAATTTTAATCAAAATCTAATCGTAAATAAGTTCAGCATACTCTAGGCATTTAGTGAATCTATGGCAGTGCTCCTCAAACTTTCAATATTTGCGACCCAATATTCAATCATAATTTTCATCGCGTTCCCCCTCCATACAAATAACAATGTATTGAATTCAATAATACTATACTTTGATGCTAAAACTACAATACGACTTTAACCTCTTAAATGTTCTGGACGTATATATGCGTCTTACCTTAGCCAAAGCGTTAAATATCCAGACGTATATATACGTCTTTTCGAAATACGATCTTTTCTGTGCACTGCTATCCATAAAACTATTTCGAAGGCTTTGGAATTCAATAAAAGAACCTTGATAGGGTGTTTACGAAGGATTTACTTATATCAGAGGATTTCATTACTTTCCACCCCCCAATTCATCACATACACACGCCTACGTGGAAAGCGGAGTCATTGGGGAACGAATCGCGGTAACTCTTAACCGGCAGTTAAGGGATTAATTATAAGCCTTACAAATTATCAAGATAAGTGTTAATTTTTGTATATAATTTTATAAATGACAAGTCCATGGGGTCACTGGTAATTATTAAACTTGTTCTTAACTTAGCACTGTTAAATTAATTAGAAAATACATCGTGCAGTACTGATACATTTATAAGTGTATTATATCAGTGTAAATGTTAGTTTTATTTTGTCAGACCACGTATTTTGTTCGTTTATTTTCAGTAAATTCATAAGTTTTTAAAAATAATCTTTTGTGTCCGACTTTTCGATATGCTCACGCCTCCCTCGTAGAGTTATCACGCCCCACAGTTTGAGAAACGCTGATCTATGGCCAATGCAAAAAAGAAAATGTTTTTGATGTATAGAATGTAGTTGGGTAAAAAATTGCAATCAAGAATGATTAAATCTTAAAAATCTCTTGATTTCTTTAACTTCTCTCCTCAGTACTCCATCAGTTACTTCGACTTCCGTTTTCAACTTTCAGGATCGCGCGCAGTCACTATTTACTTTTAGAATTTATGTTCTAGGCAAACTTCTTATCGCTTTTTTTTTATTTAAGGCTAAAAAAAACAACAACAACAAAAAACTTTTTCTCTCTGAGTGTGAAAAAAAGAAAAAGAATTGCTTGGGAGTTTAATGTGTTCCCGACTATAGTAAGATAAAAAGGGTCGCGTTGATTGACTCTGTTAGGTTGCTTTTAACATCCTTCTATTTCTATTGTGAAAAATTGAGTGGCAGAAGACAACAATATCGAGCACGCGGAGAAGTCTGGGAAGAATCAGTGCATTGCTTTTCATTTCGTTTTATTTGAGCAAGATAAATGTTTCGACGAAATTTCAGAAAAAATAAACATCTAAGAAACAGAGGGAAAAATATGTATCGAAAAACTAAAGCGTTTGAAATCTGCTCTATTGTCCGATGCGGAAAAGCTTTAAAAGATATGAACAGTAGAATAATGCTATGAGCTACTTTTTTACTACCAAAAAAATATAACGGCAGTTCCCATTCTTTCTGGTTTATGTGATGTACTTGCCCATTATTTTTCACGAGATTTTAAAAGTTCCGAAAATGTTTTTATTAATCCACAAAAACTTTTTTTACAGTATGACCAAGATACTTTCGAAAATATACATGATTATTTTTGAATTTTGTTAAAAGAACGTTAAAGAGAATGAAATATAAATTCTCCTTTAGTATGATGCATACATTTTTCAAAATCATACTTTTTAAACCTAATTGTTGGGGAAATAAGCAGCACTACTCGCACCACCACCTCTACTACTATTGCTACTACTACTGATAATAAATAAATATAAAGGAATTTACTTTAATCGAGATGAAATATTAAAGAGCAAACACAGTTCTTAAAAAGATTTTTTATTCTTTTTGTACTGAAGGTAATATTTGATTTTGAACATTTATTTTGAAACAAAATCATTTTCCACTTTTAGAGAAAACCAAAGTAAACCTCGTGAAAGAATTTTAAATAATATGTACAAATATTTTTTTGACATAGCTCAGTCACGGCAAATCTGTGAATACTATAACATCCTTTAATATATCTAGATCTTTCTTAGTGCAAACATTTTGCTAATTAAACAAATTTCAATACTTAAGATCTATGGGCAATGATTTAAGGATATTTTGAATTAAAATTCTTCAGTTTTGTTTGTTTCAAACCTTTTTTGTAATCCAAGGAATTTTTACATATTCAAAAATGTAACCAATAATACAAAATAAAGAGAAAAACTCATGGTTTCAAGATGGTGTATATCTTCAGTTTTCTTAGGAATAAAATAATCTTTCCTTCACGACTACTAATAATTCTTTTTCAAAGAATCACGCAAATATTATTTTTTATTTAAGGCAATATGGTACCATCTTCACAATTTTTTTAATTTTTAATATTTAATATTTGACTTTAATTGAATTTTATAAAGGGGTTAATATTTAATAATAATTCCATACAAAAGTTTTTAATATGTTGCAAAATGTTTGTAAAATTAAAAAATTTTGAACTTTTTAAAACATTTTTAAAATTTTTAAGGCTTTTTTAAAAATGTTTCATTTCTTTCAAAATTTTTTTCCAAGTACTTTATAATATACTACATAAAACTGTGCATGGGTTTTTTTCTGCTGCAGCTCTTTAATTTTTTATTAATTTTTTTGTAGTTAAACTCCCAAAAATTCTAAAAAAACAACATTAATTTTGATTTTGAAATTTTTTAGAAAAAGTACTAAACATGTTAGAGCTAATTCCATGCACAGTTTTACAAAACATACATTTCAGAACATGTATAAAAAATTTCAAACCCATACTTCAATTATCAAAAAAGCCTTAGGGTTTTGAATAACAGTATATGTACAAAAATTCAACATGGAGAAATATGAGTTTGAAGTTTTCATTCCATGAATAGCATGATATAATATTCATCGAATAGTCTGAAACTTTTATGAACTGTTAATTAGCTTATTTAAAACTACTTACCATAAAAAATTGCACAAATGTAGAACAATTAAACAGTATACTGCCATAATGAATACAAAGAAAAAAACGAATGAAAGATCAATATTTCATAAAACTTTATCTTAATAATTATAAAAAAAAATAAATACACACACTTCAGAGCTAATTCCATGCTCAGAGCTAATGCACAACAAGTACAAAAGATGTTTATGCCTTTATTTTTTATTTCCATGATTTTAAAAGCCTTCGCATTTTAAATATTATACACGAATGAAAGCAAAATCAAATAACAATTTATAGGTAAAATATATCAAAATCTAAGAACTGCATATGAGCATTTGTTTAAATAAATATCTTAAAATATTTTAATAATAATAGTGTTGAATTTCACTCACATGGGATACATATATATAACCAAAAACAAATATATAAAAATGGGAGAGTTTTTCTATTCTTGCGAATTAGATTTTTAATTATCGGAGTTATCAAAATGAGATTTAGTATTTGTGCTTTGGGAGAATCCGTTTTGAAGTTTTAATTTCATTCATAATAATATCATAAAAAGCATGGATAACTTTTAAACCTTGACCAAATCCATTTGTTCTTCCCAATAAACAATACACAAACTGGAAATTTTTCATGAATTGCACAATTCTTTCTTGAAATGATTTGTTACTGCATGTATAATTCTACATATGTCAGTATCATTTAGGCATTGTAAAAAAATAATTAATTAATTTTTTTTCAGGCTCTTTTCTAGTAGAGGATCTGAAATGTGGGTGTGGTAAATGCTGTCCAGAATCAAATATTGCTCCAAAACTTGATAAAAAATGCAGGTAAACCTTTGAAATTGTGCAGGCATGTTTGTAAAGATTTGAGGTATCAAAGAAGCCAATAAAAATTTTCGACAATTAAATGATTTTTAGGGTACCATATTGCCTTAAATAAACTTCCTTTTTTTTTTCAAAATTATTAATTTTGAAGAAATTTATTTAAAATAAGTTTTGCATTCAATTGAAGTTGAAAAGCTATCGTTCTTAAAAATCGTCTCGGTAAATAAAATATTAAGATAACAAGCATATTAAGTAGTTTTTGTCTTTATTTTCAGTAATAACTAAAGAATAATAATGCTAAAAATTTAGGCAAAAATTGGATAAGAATATACGAATCTTATTTAAATCTCAAAGACAATTATTTTGGAATAATAATTGAGGCTTCCTAAGAAGAAAGCAATTAAGAAACATTTTCACCATGTATTTGTGAACACGCATTTTTTTTAGTCGCATTAATAATGCTTCCGAGCAAGAAGAATTAATTTTCTTAAAAATTCAATTGTATTTTACTACTACAAATTAAATTTATGTAACAAAAAATTCAATTTTAATCATCAAAATGATGTTAAAAAGGCGAAATTTTTTTTCATTAATAAATAAAAGGAAGACAATACTACAAAAGGAAATAATTTCAAATAGACACTTTAAACACAAAATTTTCTTTCTTTAAAGAAAATCTTTCATTTTATTATTAAAAAATCGCATAAATCAAATAAGAAATTCGCAACTTAGCACTTTTAAAATTGTTATGTTTTTTAAGTTTGTATGTTTATAGAAATTGTTAGGTTGCACAAATTGCAAAGTTTTTTTTAATATCATTTTAAAGAAAATTTAATACTGAATTCAATACATAATACAAAATTCAAATATTTGCAACGCAAAAAAAGTTGTGCTGCAATAACTATCGATATACATTAGATACTGATGATAGCAGTGTGTTATTAGTGCTAATTGGGATAGCCTTTATTTTTTGTTACCCCTTCACATCGATATTTCACTGAGCTGAAAATAGTTTTAAGCTGTTCCTTCGTTATTACATGATGCCAGGAAACAATTACATCCTCAATTATTTCATGGGTACTTCATTCGGACAAGAGCTTTCAAACGGTGCAACGAGTTTTCGTTAGGATTGAGGTCAGGACTGTTTCCTGGCCAAGACAACTCAAAGATCTTAGAACGATACCAGTCTTTCGATTACTTTACTGTGTGGCAAGGCGCAGATTCTTACTGAAAATAAATGAAGCATTGTTGGTAAACAGATCCCTGATGGAAGGTAGAAGTTTGGGTTCTAGAATGGTGTCGATGTATTTTCTGACATCCCGTGTCCCCTCGATGATATGATGGCGACCGATACCATCTGCTGATATGCATGCCCAAATTATAAACCTATGTGGGTACTTCACAGTTGCCTGGATGCAGTCTGGAGGTAGCATTTCTCTTATTCTACGTCTCACATATTTTCGGCTATCACTACCGAATAACGATATCTTAGTTTCCTCCCTCCATATAACTTGTGACACTAATCATTTGTCCAATTAATGTGTTCCTTTGATCACTGTAGTCTTTTTTAACGCTACTGTAAATTAAAATAAGGCTTTTTGTGGAATTCTACCTCATAGTCTAACATCTGCTAATCTTCTCTGATTGCTTTTGAACTGACAGAAACACCAACATCATTTCGATAACTTTGATGACCGTTGATGACATTCCTTTATCTTAGAGACATACTATTTTTGTCCTTCTGTCATCAATAGATGTGGTGCACCTTTTCAGCTTTTTTCTACTTTGATTTTTATTAAACTTGTCTCCTGACATCTTAAGCAAAACTTTCAGTCTTCTCATGTAGTCACTGAACCACCCACTTGTCTTGCCATTTTAACATAGGAAATATCCCTTTCTCGTCACAAATATCTTTCTAGGTATCCAATCTACTCTTTTATTTGATTTCATTGCTTCTTGACTTAATATCATTGTTGTCCTGATCAGGAAACAGTTCTGATCTCAATTCTATCGAAAACTTGTGGCACCGTTTGAAAGCTCTTGCCCGAATGAGGCACCCATGAAATAAAAATGAAGTAATTGAGGATATAATTATTTCCTGGCATCATGTAATAACGAAGAAAGAGCTTAAAACTATTTTCAGCTAAAAAAACATCAATGTGAAGGGGTAATAAAAAATAAAGGCTATCCCACTAAGCACTGTTAACACATTGATATAATCAGTATCAGCTCTATCAATGTATATCGATAGTTATTGCAGCACAACTTTTTTTGCGTTGCAAATATTTGAATTTTGTTTTATGAATTGAATTCAGTATTAAATTGTCTTTAAAATGATATAAAAAACTTTGCAATTTGTGCAACTTAACATTTTTTATATATATAGTATCATAAAAAGGAAAAAAAAATACATAGTATAATAAAATGACAGTACTAAATTATACCACTAACAAAGCTATATATATATATATATATATATATTTGCATCTTAATTAATATTTTAATTTTAATGAAAGATACACCATGAAATTCGATTTTGGCAATTTGCATTTCTGAGTTAATTAAAACTGAAAGTATTGTGATTTGCTACATTTTTTACAATCAAATTGCGGACAATAATATGAATGAATAATGTATTTGCATGTTGCATTTAATCGCATATGAGGAGAGTGTAAGAATCATACAAGGGATATGTTTCAAAAATCTTTGTTAAACTAGAATTACTTTGTATAGCTATCCTGTGGAACTTTGGTAAGGTTAGAGAGCAAGATTTTTCTATTTTTGTATTTCCATAAGGACTGATATAGTTCTAGGATAATAATTATATCAGAAATAATAATTAATAATTATTATATCTAATATTTATCTTAGAACTTAATGTTGTTGAAGAGATGTAATTTCAAATTTTGAGCATTTGTTATAATTCTTTCAAGTTTTAATGTATATTTGAACGACTCAATTACAATCTAATAGCAAAGGCTGTGAACAATACTTTTATGCCAATTTCATTGTCAAATATTCAGTGATCCAACTCAGTTTTTATGCTACAGATGGAATTCTGAAATATTCGTTCAAAAATGTAGAAATTTATTATATTAATGGTAATCCCAAGAAAACTCGTGTAAGAATCATATTTTTTAAAAGGCTATAATTTTATTTTATATATAAAATACAAGGTATTCAAAGTGCATGAATTACGTAAAAATTTTAAAAGATTTAAAATTATATAAAAGAACCTGAAAAAAATAGGTAGAGTAATATGAAAACCAAAAGAAAATTTTATTTGATTTTTTGAAGGGTTTTTGAAATAATTATATTTATACTATATTTTGATGAAAATATATTTAAAAAAGTAAAAAGGTCTTACGAGATATTGGCGATGTTAAGATAAAATCTAATGTAAAATTGGGATTGTATATACATGTAGATTGAAAACCACCGATTTAATTCACCAATATTGAATTTTTTAGTAAAGTTAGTAAATATATAAAAGCATACTGATATATCATTACATATTTTTTCACATCAAATATAACAAGCAATATAAAAAAATAAGTTTAAGTCAATTCCTACTTAGGTCAACAAAGAAAATTTTTATTTTAGTTACTTTTTATTAAATAGTTACAATTAACATAAATATGTATGCACATATGACAGAATCACAATATTAAGTGACAAATAGAAAGCGAATTTCCTAGCAATTTTCCATTTTCCTTTTTATATATAGTGCTGAACTATTATTTTTGTTTTTGCAACTATTTATTCATTAGTTAATTTTAATTATTCCAATAAAATAGTAAAGTAAAACAGAAATCACATTATCAGAAATTAGGCCATCCCAGGTGGGATTCGAACCTACGACTTTTGGCTTAGAAGTTCATTCCGTTTCTGGGACGCTACAAACGATTTTTCTTTCTATATTTGCTTTTAGACTGTTATTTTTGTTTGTCATTATTTTGTCATTTTTTAAATTTAAATAATAAATTAATATTTGAAATAACTGTATTAACATCAAGTGTCATCCACTACAAGTTTAAAAGAATGTATTTGAACTTGAATGGATGAATAGAAAGTATTTTAGTAACGATTGAAAATTTGAACAAGATTATATGCGTGTGTTAGTTTTACGCCTAACATTCAATATGACTCTATTTTTTTCTATTATGTCGAAAATTTCTGATGTACGGGGAAGGGGATCCGTAAAGTATACTTAACCTGGTCCTAATTCAACAAAGCTTTAGAAATCGTAATAGGTCTCCATTTTAGTCCATTGACTCTTTTGGCTTATTCCATTTTGAAGTTCTAACTCTGTTTTCTGCTATACATACGTTTATTTAAATCTTGTACAATATACACTTCCACCATTTTTTAAAGTTCTGTGTCTTAAAATCTAGTTTATATCTTCTGGCTTTGTTAGTTGATAGTTTAGTCTTGGTATATATATATATAGGGAGAGAGTGAACTAATAGTAGGAATTGAAAAAAAGATACTTTTCACAGCTTATATCAAAATTAAAATGAATATTTTTGAACACTATTTCTACAAGACTTTAAGCTATAATTTAGGAAATTCCCAACAAAAAAATAAATTACAGTAACGTTAAGAGAGACTATAAAAATGATATTTAACCGATGATTTAAGAAAGTATGTGTGTGCGTCAAGTAATTTTATGAATGTAGGAAGAGTAGAGACCAAAAAATTGTTTTTCTTTGAATTTTGATTAATCCTGTTAAATAAAAATACTTGTGCGAAAAGAGAAATTTATTTAAAAAAAATAGTTTTGGTAAAAAGGATTTAAAAAAATGACCGTATGAGAACAAAATTACAAATATCTTTTGAACCGAAATAATAAAAAACACAGAAGAAGCTGAAAAAGTTTAGAGGACGTATTTCTTTTTTCATAAAGAAATTTGAAGGTATATTGATGGTTGCTATTTGAAGAAGTGTTATAACAAGGAAGTTATATAAAGTAACAATTACATTATACAATCCTTAAAACTTAAAAAAATTCTCGATTTTCTGAAAAAGAAATATATATTTCTATAAACTATTCCTGAATACTTTAAAACAAACCCTATGAAAATATCTCAATTTTTTCCTGAGATTGAATAAAAATATGTATGCTAACTTATGTAAAAATTCTTTAAAAGGACAAATGACTCAACCATTTACACATCTGTATTTTTATCTTGGGTTGAGAAATATCTGAGTGATCCTTAAAAACCAGTAACATTTCCTTTCATTTATGCAGAATGAAGTAGCATGTTTTTATATCTTAAATTAATTCGTTCAGATTGTTTATTTATTCGAACGTAGCTGTTGAGAAAAGGATGGAATGCAATTTTAAACCACTGTCTACATATTTGATTATTAAACTGAATAATAATTTGAATTAATAACTCATTTTTTGCAATTTATTAACAGGATCTTGATGTTTCTGTGAAGTTTTACGAAATTTTGAAATTCTACGTGCAAAACGTGTTTCTGGAAAAAGATCAAAGAAACAAAAACTTTCATGGCAACCGCTTCACCATTAAATGCAGAAGTGATTCAACAGTTTTGAATGATGGACGTTCATTAAATTTATCGCCAGATGAGAAAAGTGATCCTCTACAAGCGCTGCAATAAATATTCATCAATGAGGGTTGAAGAGAAAAATGGACACTTCTTGCGCACTTGTAACTGAGTGCGATCAAAAGTATGGATTTTAGGGATACATAATAATCGATAAAGATACTTTATTTTCATTTCAGAAAGATAGCTTTGCGTGTAAAAAAGGTTTTAGTTCTGTGAATGTATCACGTAAAAGAAATATAGGATTATTTTCAACAATTTCTAATGAATGTGACAGGGGCCATTTTGTGAATAAAATGTAGTGATCTAAACTGATAAAGGTAAGTAAAAAAAAAGACATTCCTGAATTGGGTGTGTGTATGTGTGAAGAAGAGCATTGTGTTGTCAATGCCAGGTTAAAGCATCTGAAAACATTTTACGGTGTAATGAATCTGAATTCAACTTTCACACAGAATCCATATGTCACAATCCTGCGGTAGCTGGTGAAGTAAGAGTTGCCGAATATAATCAGCCCTTATAATAAAATTAATATATTTATTAATCTTTCAATTTACTATCAAGAAATGTCATAAACTGAGGGAGGGGTCAACTAAATTGCTATCCTAAATTTGTAAGACAAATTATTAAATCACTTATCCTGCTGATGATCCGAAGTAACAGCACTAGTCAGATCACTAGCACTAGTCGAAGTAACAGAACTAGTCATTAGACCGGTGTTACTTGATGAATTGGACTAAAGATCCTCTTAACTAACTCCTTCCGAGGACTTCAGATATTAACTTGGATAATCTAACTTCTATAGCAGCCTAACGACCAACTCCTTAACTAACTTCGCTAAAGTTTAAATAGCGCTCAAACTAACATAAATCACAGTTTTTATACGGGAAACGATTACAGTTAAGAAATATTTTTCTCTTGAGGATTTGAGGGTAGGACCCGCAACACATAGAACAAAATATGCAAGTATATTAACAGGACATCCACAATGTTGCAGCTATTGAAATCATGGAAAATGCTGTAAAAGGCTAGGTATCCAAGAGTTATTCTGATGCAGTCCCAGCGTTAAGCATTAATGAAACCTGAAAAATTAGGGAATATACTTCTCACATAGGAGTGTATACGTTAATTGGTTTTAAAGCAGAAAAGGCGATCAAGATGTTGAGGTGTTGTCCTCTACTTGCATGGGCTGTGAAATATGGATAGGTAAATAATCCGGAAGGGATTTTAAAAGACGGGAAAGCAAGACATTCACCAAATTATCAAAAGAATCATACCGATTCTTTATGCAAAATGGTAGCTTATGGGGTGATCAAAATTTTTCACTGATGAGAAAAATCTCAGACAAAAGCAGCTGACAACTCTTTAGAGGGTAGAAGAACAAAAGAAGAGGATGGGGGTGAGTTCAGGGACGTCTTAAGACTTCTTGAGGCCCTGGGCTCTTATGTAAAAGTAGGCCATTATACCAATGTAGACCCCATATATGAAGTAAAAGTAGCATACGTTGTCAAATACTCTTACAAACAACCCGAAACAAATGAATGTGAATGACTTACAATCACACAAACGGGCTCGACCGACTGCTACCCTTTGACTGAATTAATAATAATGGTGTATGGTGGTAGGCCTAGGCCTGTACGTGGATGACGGTCATCACATGTAGGCAGTTGACATATTACAGGAAACTCTCAATTTTTTGGAGAATACAAAAGGAAAAAAAAACATTTGACACCATTGAAACTATTCAAATCATGATCGTATTAAGGCTGTGTCGAGAACGAGAAGAGGCCCCTATTGCGGCCGAAGCCTTGGTCCCGGCCCCAGTTGGCCCATGTCTTAAGACATCGATGGGGTGGGGAGGTAATTCAATAAAAAAACATATGCAACTAAAGGGAATACGAAACTGGAGGATTTTAAATTGAAATTTAAATTAACAGAATTAAATCTGTCTATAATTTTAGCAGGAATTTAAATCATATCTCAAAGGTCTAAATAAAATTTAGACAATCAAAGCAAAAAAAACAAAACAAAAAAAAGGCAAAAAATAAGATGTATATATTTACAAAAAGGGATATTGTTTTGTTTTTTAATTTGCGATCTGAGAAAGTTTAACATACACTGGTGTCCAACAGTTAAGCATAAATCGTAAAATGTGAAAAACATGGAGTAAATATTCGTAAAATTAATCCAAATTTCTTGCGGATATTAATTAGGTAAAGAAGAAACATTGGGTTTATGCAAAACTTTTCAGCCGAATACGTCCTGCGCGAAACACCGGCGCATGTCGGAACGAGGAGAAACCGATTCACGCAGCATAGGCAGTTCATACAAGTTTGGTGCAACTGCTGTGCGAAGGTTAACCATCAAACAAGGTGAATGACGGCACAAAGACGCCAATTGGACATGCTTACGAAAGGAAGACTCGTTGGAATGCTGAAATCCTCACGATCACAAACCGAAGTGTCTCGAATTCTGAATGTGGACCAGTCTGTTATCTCAAGACTGTGGTAGAGGTTTCAAAGAACTGCAGATGTTACCCAACAACCAGTATCAGGTCGACTAAGAGTCACAACCCCTCACCAAGACCGATATCTGGTAATAAGTGCGCGACGTCAGAGAGGCAGTACTGCCAGAGCACTGGGTTCGGCGCTCATAGTCGCCACAGGAATACGAATTTCGAAACAAACTGTTTACAGGAGACTCAATCATGATGGCCTGTATGCCAGAAGACCAGCAGTTTGCATTCCCCTCACGTCTGCGCATAAACGTGCTCGTTTGAACTGGAGTTTGAAATATCAATATTGGAGTGTGGGAGAATGGGCCAATGTGATGTTCAATGACGAGTCCCGGTTTCGTCTGAGTAGTTCTCGGCGGGTAACGATACGGAGAGAACGTGGAACACGTTTTGAACCAAGAAATATAACGGAAAGACATGATTTTCCATCAAGGGGAGTAATAGTACGAGCAGGCATCATGATGGACGGCCGAATAGACCTCCATTTCCTTAACACGGGGTCTGTGACTGCTCAAAGATACAGAGACGAAGTTCTTGAGCCTTATGTTCGCTTGTTTCGATGTGCTGTCGGTCCTAACTTCATATTCATGGATGATAATGCGCCATGTCACCGAGCGGTGCTTATTGATGACCTCCTTGAAACGGAAAACATCCAGCGCATGTCGTGGCCTGAAAACTACCCTGATTTAAATCCTATCGAGCATGTATGGGATATGCTCGGGAGACAAATTGCAGCCCTTTCGCACCCACCAAGCTCCGTTAAAGAACTGAAGAGTGCTCTCCAAGAAGCTTGGAACCGTTTGAGCCTACAACTCATTCATCATCTCATAGCAAGTATGGTAAATCGCTGTGCAGCGTGCCTGGCTGTCAGAGGTGACCACACGCCTTATTAAACTGCAGCATCAGTATTTTATTTAATGTTTTCTTTCATTTTTTCTTTAAAGTGTGAATCCTTGCCATGCTCAGTTTTCTTTCAAACTGCTACTTTGGATAATAAAATTAATTATTATCATTCTTTTGATTGGCTTCCTTATTTTATAACCATTTTACACTCGCATATCACGTCTCCCGCCATTCTGATTTACAGTTCCTTCTTTATTCACATAATTATCAATTATGATTAACTTTTGGACACCAGTGTATATTAGTTTCGCAGTTGTTTTTTAAAAATAAATACATATGATTTTTACCAGATGTGTATTTATACAGTAACTTTATCATAAACACACACACCTTTAAAGCTCATTTTCTCAGAATGTGATTTTGTGATTTCTCAACATTTGGCGCAAGATATCTTAAAAATTTTTGAAGATACTCCCAAGAAAATAACATTATCATATAATTTTTGTTTCTTACATATTTTAATATCTTTTCAACAGTAGGTACATATTTAAAAATGAAGAAACTTAAAATTTTAAAAATATATAACGTATTAAATTCTTTAAATCTCTTGTATTTGTATATTGTGAAACAAAAATTTCATGTTTTGAAGGAAGAACCTTTTTAGGATTGTGTGTGTGAATGTATAATTCTATAAATGATGTGAAAAAACTTCATTATCAGGTTAACTTATATACATTATTAAAAAATTATACACATTTAAAATTTCCTTATTGAAATAAAAACTGTAACCTATCTAATACAAAAAAATTGCGTTTCATTGAAATTTAAATATATATATATATAAATACTAGCTGACCCGGCAAACGTTGTTTTGCCAAATAAATTATTTCTAGTGAATATTTTGGTAGTCAAATAAAAAATAACTAACTCATTGTAAGTGTGTGGAGATATGGTATATGACTGAAAGAGGAATGATGCGCTGTGAACGATGACGGCTTATAAAAGTAACAAAGCACCAAGCATTCTTTTTTTGAATTTTTTGTACTTTTATTTTTTTAACTAATAAATTTCAAATTACATCTCTATCACAAATTATGACAGTTAAAAATAACATTATCTTCATTATCCTGTTGGATTTGTTTGTCTGTTCTTTGAGCTCTTCTATTTCGCATGGCTGTAGATTTAGTAATTCGACGGCCTAAATCAGACCCTTTGCGTCTTGCTGGCATTATTTACTGTACAATATATATACAAGTAGATCAAATTGAAGTATTTTATGCTAGAAAACCGTATACTGATAATGTATCTGTTCTTTTGTTATTTTACGTCTACCTTTCACAATTAAAAAATACGTATATATTTCTCTTTACATTGAAAATGATTCCCGAAAATTTTGAGCACACTGAGTATTACTGTTTTATTAATTGGCGTTTAATAATAAACAAACTAATGAATAATAAATAAGAACTCAAAATGTCTGAAAATATGCAGAAATGGTTTATACAGGTAACACAATAGTTCTTGGCGAGAGTTTGTGACACGTGTTGAAAACTATTGATTCATATGAGATCACTTAATAAACTGAACGTGAGAACTATCTTGAGCAAAATGGGAATAAATAATTATAGCACTGCAAATTGATGATACATTTAGTATAAGAATATACTTAATATGAGAGTTGCACTGAGAAAGTTAAATGATAAGTATAAGCATCACTGCTGTAAAACGTTTTCATTATGTTTTATATGTGTGTGTTTCAGCATATTCATAAAAAATAAATTTTAATAATCTTTCAATCATCTGTGCTTTTCGAAATATCATAAAACTCTTTCACATGGAATAAAGCTCAACAGAAATATATTATTTACAACTTCCCTAAATGACATTGATGTATTTATCTTCCTATTTTTCTCTGGGTCTTCTTTTTTCTCTGACAGAGTAGTATTTTCACATTTGGCGCGAAACCGATTTTCGACGCCAAGCGAAACAGACAGGGGTTTTAAGGTTTTTAATTAATATCTTCTCAATTAATTGCAATATCGGAATGAAAAATAGTTTACGTCCTATTCTCAGACTTACTGAATATACACACAAAATTTCATAAGATTTGGTCCAGTCGTTTCGGAAGAGTTTGGCTACAAACACTGTGACACGAGAATTTTATATATATATATAAATATATTTATATATATATATATAAACCCCCATAAAGGGGGGAATGCTTGAATTCTGGCATTTAACATTTGTATGACCCCCTAAAGTAAAATAAAAAAGATAAAAAGTCAAAAATTAAGTAATCACTAATTTAAAACATTTAGAATGTAAATCTTAATTCAGTTTCTTCCACTTTTAGCTAAGAATATTCCTAAGTAGTTTCACTTGCTTTTCTACTCTCTTTTCTTTTCGTATTTCAACTCTTTCATTGAGGCTAGGAAGAGGATATAGTTAACGATGTCGCGAATTATGCGTTCTCCACAAAGATACACTGAACTTGTGTCTGAGACTTTAATGAAAGTTCATTTGACATCCAACTTCTTTTTTTGTGTGTTTTTTCTGAGATTATTTAGGCATCAGTACCTCAAAAAATAGTATTAATGAATACCTTTTTCAGATAAAGGTAAGATATTTATATTCGACGAAATTTAGATGAAAAAATAAAAATAGTATAATAAAAATGCTGCATATTTTCGGTTATTTGTATGTTGCTTTTAATATATTATTAAAAACTTCCTTTCCTTACTACATATTTTTAAACTACCTAAATTACAGGATTTTTTTAAAAAAAATGCGGGTTATGATAAATGGTGTCTGCAGACAGAAATGAAACTCGAAATCCATTTTTGCGAGTGTCCAATTTCATAACATAAGAGTAATAATGCATACTCATTAGCAATTAGTGTAATACTCCCCAACTCCCCGTTTTCAATAGCAAATATATGTGAATTATATTTTTATTATTTTATATAATTTTACTACAGTACACGATTACCTTTATTACAACTAAATTACTTGATCATAGTAATTAAATGTTATTTTATTTGTAAATTGCTATATAATAACTGCAAATTGTAATTATACTGCATAATAAAAATTCACGAATAGAAATAAATCTAAAAGTAAAACTGAAATTGTTAAAAAGAGAACAATTTTATAATAAGCGATAGCAAACATTATAATTATAATTACAAAATGTACAGTTAAAATGACATAAAATTTATTACAAAACATTTTGTGTGTTATTATAGAGAATTTATGCACAAGAGCATTCAAATAAGTATTCAAAAATGTGTACAGAGCACACAAAGAAGTGTAAATCAACATTTGTTTTTTAGACTTTATTTTTCTTTAAGTAATCATAAATATATGTTGAAACAATATTTAGACAAAATACAATATACTATACATTGCAATCATAAAAATAATACCTAATTTATAAATACCCCCAAGTGTTTTTACAAAAACATAAGGAGAAACACTTGAAAAATAAGTGAATAAATAAAAAATAAAGTAATAACAATAATAACAACAATGAAAATTATAAGACAAATTGAGCGTAATTATGATAAAATGTATTATTTCTTATGAAATTTCTGAATAGTTTTATGATGTGAGTACACACTAAGAATAATTTTTTTAGAAAATTTAAATCTAATTTTCTCTACATCAGATTATTTGTTTATGCTTAAAATAATTTCAGTATGGGAAATGATATTAAATAATTGTTAATTATCTAATTATGTTTTGAGGAGAACTAACTAGCATGTATTTTGAATAATGATATCTCTTAAACTGAATGCATTTCAAGTTAGCAATTGCTCCATATATAGCTCTTTATATTTTAATCGTCAATTAACTTGCTGCAGAGAAAGTTTCTTCTTAGATTTTTTTTCGCTAAGCAAGTACATAAAATCAACATATTTTCGAGAATTTTAAAGTTTAAAAGTCCATCAAAAACTTATTTTTTTAACTAATTATCGTGTTGGATGGTTGAAGCAACCGTTATACTACTATATTGATTATTTTGAAAAAAAAACAACAACAGCAAAACTCCATTATAATAGATTAGTTCATTATTGGGTTATCAATGAACAAAGCATCGTATTTAAAAACATTATTTTTCAAATATTCTTCCTATTCTTATATTTAAAGAATTAATATTCCGAATATTTACCATATCTTTTAATATGGTTTGAAAGCTAAAGATTTGGAGAATATTTTGAAGCAAGTAAAAAAAATTCGATGTCATGGTCAGTTTTCTTGGTGTCTAGTATATCCATATATCTTAAATAATACCTTAGAGATATTGTGTGAAGCTGTTTATAGAAAAATATTACATTTTCACAGGTATAAAAAGGTTCAAATAGCTGTAAAGACTTGATTTTCAAGGTACAAATATATTTTTTATTGAGGAGTAAGGTAATTTGTATTTAGGTTTTTAACAAGTAATTTAATGGCACTGTTATTGGTTGAGTAAAATTCCACAAATTGATAGTTGTAATAAAAATTAACGTGATTAAAACTGATATATATATGTATTAGTTAATGAAACGATATAAGTACATCACAATATTTTTAGTGGATAATTAATAGTGAAACATACAGTGTAATCATTAGTAGAAATTATTATTTTTTCTAGCAATTTTTAAAGAATTTGAATAAAAGTAACAAATAAATAAATAAATAAAAAATAAAATGAATACACTCTTAAAGTAAAAAAATTTGTTGTTTAGCTTTTAATACAATTTTATTGAGTTTTACACACACAATTTTAAGAACGTAAGAAATATTTAAAATATGTTATTAAATTCATAAATTAGTACTTTGATAAATTAAGATGCGATTTTCACAATTTCTTTTATTTTAATTCCAAATTCTGTGGCAAAATAATAAGAATAATAATAATAATAAATCCAATTTTTAAATTAATATTTAATGGGAAATTATGCACACACAATTGGTATACTACTACAACTTTTTATTTCTGAATATTATTTACAGAACGCTTTTCGACGGGAAATTGCCATGTAGACGGGCTGGTTTACGTTGATTCTGTCGGGGCTTAAGATTTTCACGTTGACATTGTGAGGAAATTTAGAGAATAGTATGTAGCTCAAATGTCATCCTCGTTACTTGACCATGGTTCAAAATTACGAGGTCCGTCTTCATAAGCCATAATGTAGCTTTGTAGTGCTACCATAATAATCAGAATCAACTGCGGCATTAATAAAACAATGAATCATTTGAACTGAATTCATGTCTTACAAATAATTGAAACTTAAGTACTTAGAAAGAGCTATTTCCATAAGTGAAAAATCTGACAAGCATTATTTGGCTTTAGTACTCCCGTTATGCAAACTTAATAATTGTCTATCTTTTCTTTTT
>BMAO01038516.1:0-27383 GCA_019973975.1 Trichonephila clavata
AATAACAAAAAATAATTATGAATAAACCACATCATAATAAATAAATAGCATAATAATACTTATATATAAATAAATAATTATAAATAACATTTTTAATAAGTATAAGAAAATATAATTAAAAACAATTATTATAAATGAATATATGATTATCACATATAATAATAATTGTATTTTTATATTATTGATTAATAAAATATACATAATGTATATTAAAATTAATAATGAATATCAAATGAAAAGTATAGCGAACGTGCAATGTTCCAAAAACTGCAAGTTCCTTCAACGAATTTCATCGAACAAAGAATGTAAAAAAACATTTTTAAAAAGTAAAATAAAGTGAAAATAGACGATATATATTTATAGCAATAATAAAAGTACAAAATTCATTCTTTCAAAAAAAATATCCTAGTACTCACTTATTCAATTGGAATATCCGTATTCAAAAATAGCACGAAATGAAACAGAAGACTGTTTTATTTTGCGAGATAGAGCAAATGCAATTTAAAATGGTTAAATTGTTAAAGACATCGAATTAAAATCGTCTGAAATTAATAGGGTTGCCACGAGAAAAGCAATAAAATTATTTCTAATATACGGTATCCCCATGGCAACCACATTGCCAGATGTTAAAATATCAAGGAATCCATATTGTAATGTTATCGCCCATCTTGGCGAACATAAACAACTTAGCGCGTAAACCCAGGATATCAAACTAGCACCAACAAAATAAATAGTTTATAATGAAATGATTCAATTACGTCCTTCCTTTTATATTGATAATGTTAAATCTTTTTAAGGACTCTCCTCTTAATCAGTAGGACTTATTTCTTCAATATTTAATTTATTGCGGTTTTATTGTTTTGTTGCTAATTCTCTGATGTTTGACGATGTTCGACAAGACCCAGAGGATTGCTGACTTCAAAAAGTCTAGATCAAGTAGATCTTGTCTAGAAAGACTAGAACAATCAAAATTATTTAGAATTTCCCTGATGTTAAGGGCATTTAATTCAGAAAAAAGATATTTTCTTGCCCTTATAGAATGAAAGATACTTGAAGCAACCCACTGGGAAATCGAGAGTGCTGTTTGGGGGCTCTTTGGCAATCGAAAGATAGCTGAATCTGATCTGCTTTTAAATGCTAGTGGTATATGTGAGATTTTAATCTATTTTATGACTCTTCAGGAGAGCATAATTCTCTAAAGAAGTTGAAATAGAAAACAAGGAGTAAAATCGATTACAACCAATCCCTTTAACAAGTTTGTTTATCAACATTTTCATGAATGTCTACATGAGAGGGTGTAGCATATCAAAGCAATACGAGAGATTTGGTGATGAACTTCATAATTTTGAGCCTCAATCAATTGAGAAGGAAGACACTCTAGCTAACAATACACTTTTCAAACTTTCATGTCCGGCCAACGTTATGACTTTGAGCCCCGAGAATATTGTGAGAAACTAGACTTAGAAATCTTATGAAAAATAGAAATATTAATTTTATTTCTAATAAGGAACAAATTATTAAGAAGTTAAGAAAGTATGGTTGGATAAAATCCATAGATTGTCGAAGAACTTCTCTAATAGGATAATCCAGAGTCCCATATCAACTGCAATCAATTCATTTATAAATTCAGAATAAAAGTTTGGTTTTCGTTGGCAAAAGGATATGTTTTTCTGGAGAGTTTTTGCATAGATGCCCTTACTAGCTTGATCACACACACACACATACACAGCAGTTGCTCTACCATCAGTGAAACTCTCTATGGCATTTTTAAGAATATTCTGTAAGATATCCTAAGTCATCTTCTTAAGGTGGACACCTCCCCCAATTTTTTTTTTATAGAAGAGA
This sequence comes from Trichonephila clavata, assembly GCA_019973975.1. NCBI lineage: Eukaryota > Metazoa > Arthropoda > Arachnida > Araneae > Nephilidae > Trichonephila > Trichonephila clavata. The sequence goes on from BMAO01038516.1 coordinate 1,846, forward strand.
TATAATTATAGCAAAAGTAGACCTGAAGGTCTACTCTTTGAAAGATTCAAGGAACCCTGTAACGAATAGAGCATAGCATCGAAAGTAAGTTCTGTAACTCAACGACTGAAAGTGTGGTCTGATGGTTAATTTCTGGTAGTTTTTTCAAGTATGCAGATACACTGAGGTTTTGTTATTTATTCTAAACATAGTTATATCATTTAACAAGGCTAGCTTGTCTTCTAATCTGCAAATTTTAACTATTCATCGGTACGGTTCAACAAATCTGACAAAAAGTCATCGAGTCTTAGATCGATTTTTTTCAAAACCTGTGCCCGTACTTCAATGTCCTTTGCAAACAAGCCTAATCAAATTTCAAGAGAACGAATTTTCTCCACACATTTAAATATATAGGGAAAAAGTGTAGGCTAAGGGCAAAACTCTGAAGTATGTCCTTGGCTGTTTTTAAGAGAATTATGGAAGTTATTGAGTTTTACCTTAAGGAATCTATGCAGCAGAAAGCTAAAAATTCTAATTAAGGCATAACCTTTGACTTTAAAAGTGTTAAACGATTTGATAACTAGAAGGTATATACTCTTCCAACCCATAAGAGATTCAGATTTTGGTTTATATATATATATATATTGTGTATTAACGTCACATTTTAAACTGCAAGTGAGATACTGATAATGAGTCTTATAATTTCAAGCCTCGGTCAAGTAAGGAAGACCTCACCTGTGCTAGCTCCCCACTCTCCAAATTTCAACACTACACCAACGTGAGGATTTTGAAGCTCGACAGATTTAACGTGTATCAACCTATCTACACGGCAAGCCTTCATGACTCGAAATTATGTGGGAAATTACTGTATAATGGATACGTTTTAGATTCGGAGGATTTCTTATCTTAAGTAAAGCCAATTTGTTTGAAAAGTAATAAGTTTAAATTTATTATAATGACACTGGCTAGAAAATAAAGCACTTAGATTCAAAAAATATCTCAATAACCGATCATACTGAAAATAAATAGTAGCTACAATATTTGAAAGGCTCTACAGATTATAAGTAATATATGCACAAAAACAACGTTAGAAAGCGGTAGAAAAATAAGTTGAACTTTTAAAAGTTGAGACAAAGAGTAAGAGTATAGTATAATAAACATAGAAAAAAATACTCTTGAAAAGCGTTTTGATTAAAAAAATGTGATCACAGAAACAATAATTATCATTCTAAGTTCTTAGAATATGTTCAGAGCCTTTTATGTTGAGAAGTTGAATTGTGTGTGAGAGAAAATATTTTTCCTAATTCATTCAACTCTGAATAATAATGAAAAAATATATTTTATAGTTTTGTATAAAAGTTATTGATTTTTTTTAATAGTAACACACGTTTTTTTAATAGTAACACACGTATATGAATTTTCATAGAACTCAAAATTTTAAAAATATAAAAATAAATTTCTCAAAAACTTACTACTAGTTAGAATAACATTTATTTAACTGCGTTAATATAACCAAGCTCACATTTGAAGTTGTGTGGTATTTGGATTAAGTTGTCTTACATTATTAGTATGCTTTTGAAAGCCTCTCATAAAAATGCACATATTAAAACATTTTTATTTTGGGTAAATGAATGTATCTCAGATAAAGAGCATATAATTTAATCCTATAGTAGTAAACCTTTTAAAAGAAATTAAACTTTTTTGTTTACGAACGAGGTATAAAGTAAGATAAATATTTAAAAAGTTAAATTTATAAAAATTTTAATATCACATAAATATTTTAAAATCCTTTTCTACATGTTTTAATTTTTTAAAGAATTTAAATCTCCGTATCATTCATTTTAACTACAACTAGACTAAAATATGTGATCACTGTACATAGAAACTATCTGCATTCATAAAAAATTGCAATATAAATATACAATTTGTATTATTTGTATATTTTTAATCGAGCCCTTAGAATATATATGGATTATTAAAATAAACGGTATAAAACTAAAAAGCGGGATATAATTCAAGCAACGTTATTGTTTGCAGTATATTTTGAAACAAGTGAAAAGAAAATCGAAATTAAGCGTATTTACTCACCGTATAGTTGGAGATATGGCAAATATGACATCGTGAGAGTCTTCAATATCGCTGACATACAATTCATGACGTCTTAAAAAGGCTTCTTCTGGTAAATTCCCTAATTCTTTTAATTTACTTAACGATAACACATCCTCATCGTCTTCATTCGAATCCGAATCATCACCCACATTGTCAGGCGATTGGCTGCTACCTTTATTCAAAGGCGATTTATTCTTCAAAGAAGTATTCCAAAGACTAGAAGCAGATCCAATAGAACTATTACTGCCACTTCTGGATGGGACCAATCTCAATATATTTGGATGGTCAACAGGTTTGAATATATTTCCACCAGCTGTGGTCTTTGATGGTAATGTATCAAGTTTCATTGTAAAAGGAAGGGCGTTTTCATTTTAAAAAAGTCGTGTTTGATGTTCATTGACAGAAAACAAGAGGTAGATGCCTTCCCATTGCGAAATGATAAATGATAACGGAGTGAAAGAAATTCTGTATCAGCTGTCCTTTGTCTCTATGGCAATTATCTGTGAAACCTGTCAGAGCTGTGTGTTATGGTCGAAGTATTTGAGCAGAGATGTATTTACATAGGTTTTTATTAGAATGAATTCTTTTTCAATCGCCATTTCTTGTTTGGTCTTTAGACAAACTAAGATTTGATAACGGATTTACTAATCTGTTAGAAAATTTGCTAAAAATAGAATATTCCCATGTATATTACAGAATATACGATGATAAGTCTATGTATAAGTCTAGAGAGATTACGTTTTTTTCTTCGAAAATGTACTTGTATATAAATCAAATCGGTAAAAAAGATCCTGTAATTTTCAAACATGTCGCCATGAAAACAAAAGTGTTGCCAAGAGGATAAAACGGGTGGAATATTTTTCTAATCAAATTGCTTTCAAGTAAAAAGTCAAAGACTTTATTTTTTTATAACTGATAGCTGTATTTGAAACTATATATATATATCACATTTTATTATTCCTTTCTTGTCTTGTACAATATCTGAGTCTTGTTTCTGAGTTTTTTTTGTTTTTTTTGTGCAATATACATTAGACGCCATTTTTTTGTTGTTTGGAAAATGAGTGGGAAGAGAAATTTACTTATTGCATGGGATCGTCGACCTATGTTTCATGCGCCGGAGAAAATTTGTTGCATGATGCTTCAGACATCCCAATGAGCAAATGTGAATTTTTCGAACTATTCATAAATTAAAATTCTGGCACTGACTTAAAAGGATTTACGTGACTTTGTTTTTTCTTTTAGAATATAAATTCCATTCAAAAACCCAAAAAGTTAAATGATTAGAATTACTTGCACAGTGCAAACGGAAAATGTTAACGTTCCGTTCCGGAAACGTTTTTCCTAATCTACCTTTTCCCCGAGATTACTGGATTCGTTTATAAATTAACCGCTCATCTTCACCAAAAAATTTCCAAAATTTCTCGGCAATGAATGAAAATATACGGTATGTTATTATTGTAACTATCATGTGTTTCTTAAGTATTACGAAGAAAAATGTCAACTATATAGTACACCATATCCTTCACATAAGAAATTACATTACACAAAAAGTTTCGAAAACAAGCCGGTTTTTAGCGCGTTTTTCACGTAGTGGAACAAAAGCTCTATTAGGACGCAAATTTCGTCTTCGTTCCATATTTTGTCCTACCTTTTTCTCAGCCAATAAGCAACCAATTGACCTCGGGTTTTCGGCATTTGGTTGCATTTGTGCCCTAGATGGGCCGAATCATATTTAAATTTTCCCATAGTTTTCCCGAATTTTCCTCAATTTCGCTAGTTTATAACAAGATTTTCTCAAATTTTACCAAGTAAATTTATTGTTTGCAAAAAGTTTTTTTAAAAAAATATACCTGCCATTTTGGAGGAAATCTTCACAAAAAAAAAAGGAGTGGTACAGTACACACTACTTTCTGTTAGTAAAAAGTTCATTAGTTGCATTATTGTAAAATACAACATGTGAAAAACGCGCTAAAATTACTTGACCATGAAAATGATTGATATCTTGTTTAAATTAAGTAACACAAATTAATGAAAAGATTTAATAATAAAGAAACCATTCAAAGCATGGAAAATTTTTATGAAATTTGGTATTAACAATTTTTATAAGGATAAAGTGAATAGGTTTTTTTTAATTGCAAATGTTTATATTTTACTGGTAAAAAATTTATAAACATTGCCATAATAGTCTCTAATTACAAATTATGCTGCCATTTTGGAAAGTACACAATTTTCTTGACTTAAAATTAAATTCAAAATCAATTGTATCAAAATAAACAATTCAAATTGTTTCTATTTTTTTTCTTTTTTCTTAGAAAAAAGAAATTTAAGAAATTTTTCTTAAAAATTTTCTTAAAGATGCTCAAATACATTAAAATATCCGATTTTGTATGTGTGTGATTTTTAACTAGAATTTTTGAATTATTTATTTTTTCGTATTTTATGTAGTATTTATTTAATATAATTTTTTTATCATATATAACATGCCGAATAAAAGAAAATAAAAAAATGGAATCTTACGATTTTAAATTTTGTACGCTATAGCTATTAAGGAAATCTAAAATAATTGTTTAAATTAATCAGTTCAAAATGTAGCATTTAGTTTTTTACGTTTCGCTAATTCCAACACTTTTCCATAGTTGGAGTATAGAATTTATAAATACAGTAAAGACATACTTAAATTATGAATATCATCTCAATAACATTGCATCATTTTTACTGGAAAAAAAGTATGAATATCATTTAAAATGTCGATTTTCATGTAAACTTTTTAAGTAGGATTTAATATATAGAATGCTGACTGGTAATTATAAAGGACAATTATATAGAACCATAAGTTGTGTTATTTTTGTACTTAAAACTCTTAAATATTTAGACATCATAAGTTTTTTTCATTTATCAAACAATTAAGAGGTTTTCTAAGAACAGAGTTCTAGCGGTCGTCCGCTTTCGGTGAGAACAACAGCTCTCGTCAAAGCAGTCAGGGAGAAAATTCGTCTATATCCTTGTAGAAAAAAAAAATTTCTTCTCAAACATATATATATTGTAAAATCTACTCCTTAGTAGAACTCTCCCCAACAATACATGTCTAAATTGACTTACGGGGGACCAAGGTATCCAAATGGGACATTGTATCTTCCAAAAAAGACTTTCTGTTCTTTCCTTATACCTAAGGCATAGCACATGTGAGCCGATTCGGAAAACGGCTTTGATGTGGCCATACCTTTTCTTTAGTCGACATCCAGACGATCTTTAGTCTCAACGTTCTATAGAAAAGAAACTCCAGTGAACAGCATCCATTATGTTGGGTTCCCCCTCACACATGTGAGCCGAAAATGACTTGAATGAAGAACGTCAGCCTGTCGTGACAAAGACACATCCTCAAGGTCAAGGTGACACGGTGATTTATGGCCCTCCAGATGGTAAACAAGGTACAGTGTCGGAGTAGGGATCAGATGTGCCGGCCTATTGTCTCCAAGCACCAATGGAGTGGGACTAAAGTGAGGAGAGCCATGTGCAGATATGTTGCGCTGGCCAATCAGAGGTGCTTAAGGGCTTGAAAGTGATCCACCCAGAGAGTTTAAAGAGTCGGCTCGGGAGTTGACGAGAGGCTCTCAATCTCTTTCAATTTACGAAAAAGTAATCCTCTTTCCGGTGAATCATTTCCTTTTCTGAAAACTGAAGGACCAAATGGAGGGGAAATACCAACAGGAAGTGGTGCCATCAACTGAAAATTTGATTCCAAAGAAACTTTTTGATGTGTAACATCTTTCCTCTCGATTGCTGGAGATTTGTGGGAGTGATTTCGTGAAAAGGGACGGAAATGCGTAACAGGAAGTTGGGGAAGCGCGCGCTATTCGGTGAAGTTCTGCTTTTTCTCCTTCATTCGGGAGGGGCTCCGCCTCCATCCCTGCGGTCTAGGCCGTGGGATCTTTGTTTTTGTTTTTTCACTTTAGGATCAGAGAAGAAGCTAAGTCCTTTAGGCAGAGATGTGGTTAGACAATAACGAAGGTGTTTCGATACCTGACTTCGATTGCTGCGTACAATTTAAACGACTGGGCCACAGAGCAGCTGGTGTTGCGATCTATCGTAAACAGAACAACTCACATGTTGTGGCTCGACATATGGATATTACTTATCGTCAAACAAGTGGACTGGGTATTGTTAGTCAAGATATTGGGGACATATGTGTGGCAAAATGCTTATTTGAAAATGGACAAACAGTGATTTCGGTGGTCGTATACATTTCTCCAAATCAAACGGTTCAAAAAAATTAAAGATTTCCTGCATTTTTTACTTATACCATATACCGAAGGTGGTTTTGCTCTTAAAAAAAAACTATCACTCGCTTTCCATGATTTTGAGTGGTGATTTTAAAGTTAACTTCAGTTTGCTAGAAGCCGAGCCACTCATAGCTTTTTTGAATGATGAACTCAAGCTCGAAATGAACACAAATCGAAATGTTTCGACAACTAACAGTGGTACTGTTATTGACGCTATTTTTCAATGGTTTTTAAATACTTTGAAATCACAAGTATATATGTATGTCATATTTTAGTTATCATAAATTATCATTACCGCTCTTCCCCAAATTGAACAAGAATAATTATTTTTGATAAAAATTGCATTACTCCTTGTGTTAATTAAATAAAATTTTCATTAAAGATATAATTATTCCATAGAAAATTATTTCCAATCCTACTCGATTCATTTTTTTCAGGATTTAAGTTGCTATTGCGAATTTACCACGATAACATGTCAGATGTTACACATCGTATGCGACTACTGTAAGGCTCATTTCTTTTTTTTTTTTAATATTATCATTTATGCTTCCTGCTCCCCCCCCCTTTTTTGTCTTTATGGTGCTTTTGTTTTGTATAATTTTATTATTTCTTTTGTATTGTAAGAAAGTTGGAATTGCTTAAAATGTAAACTTTGATTTTTTTTATAATAAAGACTGGACGTGAGGGTGGTTGTTTCCCGAGGGATCGGTTGTAGCTCTAAACCCTCTTCGGGTGAGCTCGGTTCCTCTGGGCATTTATCATCCTCCTTCAATTTACGGATTTACTTCGCTCTTCGGTTTGGAGTTTAGCAAACTTTTTTAATAAATTTATTTAAAAAAGATTTGTTAAATATTAAACGATATTTTAGATAATTATTTTTTATTTTAAAAAGTAAAACAATTACTGTAATTATATAAATATTTATATTATATTTTATAAATATAATTATTAATAAATAATATTTATTATAATAAATATTAAATGATATTTTATGTACAAATTAGTTCTAAATAGTCTAACAATATGAAATACAATACATTATAAATAAAATATTATGTATAATATTGTAATAATATATAAAATATATATTATTACAATTATTTATAAAAAAATATTTTATAATTAATATAATAAAAATAGTCTATATATATCTCTCTCTCTTATATGTTACTAATTTAATTATTTTATAATTTAAAAAAATATTTAATAAATCATTTTTAAATAAATTTATGTAATTATAAAAATTAAATGAATTGAAAGAGTAAAACAAATAAAAAAATGATCGTGTGACTCGAACCCTGGCTGGCCTCGTAGTAAGCATGTACGCTATCATATATGCCACTGCGAATTGGACGCTAATGAAAATTTAATTGTATTTAAGCTAAGCATGAATTTTTTTTGAAGGCTATTTTCTCTGAATTGACTGGCCATTCGGTGTGAATACATTGAGGGTTGAATACCCTAAAGCAGTACTACTATTACATTAAGTTTCGTCCCCAAATGAATTTCCTTAGTCGTGCCCTCTCCTTGTTAGTAAAGGAAAACCTCAGATTAAGAGGTTATCGAAGAATTACCTAACATATTCTTATTAAATTATTAAATAGCCAGAGACACCTTAAAGCAAAAGCACTGCTATGGTAGCATGATTACAGACGAATTCTGCTTACCGAAGAGAAAAAAAACCTTTCAACCTTCAGACAGACCCTATGTACACAAGGAATGCCCAAGAAAGTAAAAAAAAAAAGAAAAAATACCATGCAGATAGCTGGTCATCCGACTTCCTAAATGGTTGGATGGGTTATCCGAGATTTATCTTTGAGAGAAAGGAATGGTTATCAAGACACTATCTTAGAACCAATAGTGAAGCCCCTGAACGTAAACCTGTTCAATGCATGCGATTGAACTTTTCAAAAGGACTCTACACCTGCTTATAAAACGAAAATGACCCAATGGTTTTTGGAACACAATGTGCCGGACCTCACAAACACAAAGATTGATTTTACAGCCGTCGAAACTTAAATTTACTTGATTATATACTATGGTTAGTATTGGAGGCGAAGATGTGCTAAAATTTCATCCCGAATTGAGCAGTCTTAAGCGTTTTTGAGAAAGCAACGATGAAAAATTTCCATGGAGGAAGCGCGTGTCTCGATAGATGAGTACCCGAAGAGATCTAAGGCCTGGTGTGAGGTCAATAGGTAATCAGTTTGAATAAAAGGTTGTCACGAGTCTATTCGGATTTTTCTCACTAACAATCCTCTTGGGGAAAATGTGTGGGTCTTTAAAACTTAATTTTTTGAAAGCCTTCCTTCGAAGATGTGAGTATGTAAATTAATACTTGTACATAAAAATTAAACTTTCGAGTTAGAAAGAGAGAGGTTAGACTGCTACGGCTAGCAGTGATTGATTAAGCGTGATTAAGGTGGGGATATTTCGTAGTTGATTATTGTAATATTAAAGTTGACGATTTGTCAATTAGAAAGCAAATTAGATTAAGGCGCTAAAATTAGAAAAAATTACTTAGACGTAAGTGATTAGAGAATTTAAAGTCTTCTCGTATCTCGTCTGCCTCGCTATTGTTTTCCATATTTGGTATTTTTGGTGCATCTCTTAACTTTGGTTAATAGAATTTGTCTTGTTGTTCGTATCAGAGAATAAATCGAAGTTATATTGATTATGGCTAATCTTCCTTCCGATCCTCTCACACGAAGGGATGAGATAACTCATTCCTCCCTCACAAGGTACGTAATGATAAATGTAAAGGTAAATTAAAACTTTAAAAAGATTTATTTTTAAATTTCATTACAAAGTTTCTTCTTTTTAAATTTTAATTCTTATAATTGAGTCAGAAACTACGAATTGGCTTGGTATATATCACCGAAAATTTTGGCATTTTAATTTTTTGGGTTTTTTTTATTTTTAGTTTCAGTCATTTAAATTCATGGAGTTCACAAGGCAAAAAATCAACTCACATTTAACAAACATATAACAAGTCCTTTCAAATAATTTCAAAAATTTAATACAAAAAGGAATCAGTCTAAAAGGCATTTTATTTCAAAATATAGAAATATTAGCGTAGTAGAATTTTTCTAAATATTTGCAGGATTAAAACGCTTTTTGCAAATTAAGTTAATTTTGCAACATATTTAATTCAAAATAAATAACGTTCGATAATTGCAAATTTATAAAAAGGAAATATTCGTTTTTTTTTTCCCTATGAAAAATAAGAAATGAACAAAACATCTTTATTTAATTATTGTAAAATTGTCTGAATTTTTTTTTCAGTTTTAATATTTTTATATTACGGAAAAGTGTGGCATAATAGCTGTTTTCATAGACAAATACTAAATAAACTGATGTTGCGTGTCTAACTTCTAATTAGTTTGAACACACTATTCACTATATAAAAAAGCGTTGTTTACAAGTTCTTACTCCATTAAGTTATTTTTAACCTCTAATAAAAGCACAAAGAGTTAATACGCCCTCATTCATCATCCCCTAAGTGCCCCTTTTGTTTGAGAAAAATTTCGTTTTTAGCATCTTTACGAAATGCATTAACAGTCGCAACCTCGCCGGAAATTACCCCGAATATACTATTTGTTTCTATGAGTGGATGACATGCTTTGGAAACATTCTGAAGACCTTTTTAGCAGCTTATAACGAACACTGGTTTCAAAATTCCCGCTTCTAGGAAAAGAAAGAAAATATTTTAAGTTATCTGTGTGACAGATTTGTATAAATAAGGATCTAATTCTGATGCTAAAATGCCAAAAGTAAATTCTTCTACGACATTAAAAAATGTCCCCAAAATCTTATTAATATCCCTTTATATATTCGGAATAAATTTACAAAAGAGTAATGCGCCATCATCAGATCTGCAAAGTAAACGTCAAACTATTTCTGAAAAGATCTCACGCTTTTGGCTTAAATTTGCTTTCCTCTTTCCTCGTGGCTATACATCATTTTTACCTTTGGTGGGGATTGTTTGGGAGTGAAAACCTGTCCTTCTTTGTTGCATCATTAGTTGATATATTAACATATATGATTACGTATGACGTGCTTTATTCTAGGATAGAATCTGTAAAGTATGTTATAATGCGTTTACAACAACTACCAAATCAAGCAAAGAAAAGATCTGAGCGTTACAGATACTTGCCGATCCAAATATTACTGTGGATTTCTGTCATTTTTTCTGCAAGTTATTTTATTTATATTTTTACAATTTACGACCATAGCGAAGATGTGGCTAAATCTGACGAAGACACTGTTAAATATTTTGCATTTTTCCTTAAAGTATTCATGTGGCTTGCGTATAATATATTTCTTCATAATGGATTATCTATTTACGTTTGTCTATTCGTACATTTTTGCTTGCTTGTGACTGAAAAGCTGCAAATGATAAACAGATCGTTAGATGCTAAGTTGAAACGAAGAATATACTCCTTGGAGGATCTCCGTAAGCAACGAAGAATATTCTGCACTCTCCAACAGATTACATCAGAAGCTAACGAAATTTTTGCAGATATCGTTTTTCTGTGGATTGGGAGAATTGTAGCAAGGTCCGCCGGAGGTGCATATCATTTCTCAACTTCGCCATGGACAGGTGAAGGAATAATTGTTCAAATACTATTGATTTTGGACACTGTATATGATATATCTAGTTTAGTAATACTGTGTTTCTATGCTGGACGAATGGTAAAGAGTAAATCAGAAATTTTGGAACCACTTACTGGTTTATGTGGCCTTAGCAATGTTCAATTAGAAAATTGTACTGACGACATCCATTTCTTTTTGAGTATTATGGGATATTCCTCCATGGCTATGACAGTATGGAATGTTTCACCTTTAAATATGAATTTAGCTGCCACCGTTCTTGGTGGTATTGGATCAAATGCTGTCATTATATACCAGTTAAGTTCAACATAATAAGGTATCTAATTGCTTTTTTCTCTCTTTTTTGTAAGCAACTGATAGCAGAGAATAGTAATTTCAATGTTTATAAGTGTAACTTGATCAAAGTGAAATTGTATTATAATATTGTTAAACTACTTATATTGGTCTCTTTCTTTACACAAGCTACAAAATTTGAAAATCTCCAGAAATATCTTGAATGTCTAGATATCTGTAATGTAATACATAAAATGGATTTATGAGATACAGTTCTGCAGCATTTGTCAAATCATTGCGTTCTTATATATACGTATAAACGAACGTATACAATATTATTTGATTTCAAAGAACAAAAGTATTTTCATCTGAATAACCTCAATAATCATCAAATTTGAATTCTTTTTTACGTAAAATAATTATTTATTCACTTAATTTAAGGTAACTGGAAACAACATTTACAATTTTTTTTATTTTTAATTTTTGAAATTTGGTTTTAATTATATTTAATAAAGGTCTTTATTAGGTAATAATTCAATCTGAAAACTTTCAAATTTATCGCAAATTGTTCGTAAAATTTAAAGTTTTAAAACATTTTTTAAATCTTTAAGACTTTTTTAAATTATGTATATGTTATTTCAAAATTTTTCTTCGGAGTACCTTATAATATACTACATAAAATTGTGTATGGGTTTTTTTATGCTGCTGCTCATTTTTTTTATATTAATTTTTTCGTTGTGAAACATACAAAAATTCTTGAAAAATAAATAATTTTGGTTTTGAAATTTTTTAAAAAAATTACTACGCATCTTAGAGTTAATTCCACACACATTTTTGCAAAACATACATTTTAGAACATTTACAAAAAAAAATTCACATCCCTACTACATTTATCAAAAAAGCCTCAGGGTTTTGAATGATAGTATATGATCGAAAATTCAACATGGAGAAATATAAGTTTGAAGTTTACATTCCATGAATAGCATGATATAATATTCATCGAATAGTCTGAAACTTTTTATAAAATGTTAATTACCTTATGTGTATTTAAAACTGCTTACCATAAAAAATTGCAAAAATGTGAACAATTTAATAGTATACTGGCATAATGAATATATAGAAGAAAACAAATGAAAGATCAATATTTCATAAAACTTTATCTTAATAATTATAAAAAAATAAACACAAAACCTCAGAGCTGATTCCATGTAGTTCAGTTTTACAACTTAAATAATGTACAACATGTGTAAAAAAGATGTTTATGCTTTTATTTTTTAATTTTATTTTTATGATTTTAAAGCCTTCACATGTTAAATATTGTATACAAATGAAAGCAAAATCAAATAACAATTCATAGGTAAAATTATCAAAATCGAATAATGCATATGTGTATTTATTTAAATAAATATTTTAATAATGTTGAGTGAATTTTACACGCATGGGATATACATATATATATATATATATATATATATATATATATCACCAAAAACAAATATATCAAAATGGGAGAGTTTTTTATATTTTTGCGAATTAGATTTTTAATTATCTGAATTATCAAAATGAGATTTAGTATTTGTGTTTTGGGAGAATCCGTTTTGAAGTTTTAATTTCATTCATAATAATATCATAAAAAGCCCGCACAACTTTTAAATCTTGACCACAAATCAATTTGCTCTTCCAATAAACAATACACAAACTAGAAGTTTTGAATAAAATGTACAATTTTTTCTTAAAATGATTTGTTAATGCATATGTAATTCTACTTAGGTTAGTCTTATTTGCGCGTGATAGAAAAATAATTAATTCATTTTTATCAGGCACTTTTCTAGAAGATGATCTGAAAAATGGGCATGGCAGTTTTGTTTAGTCTGCTGTCCAGCATCAAAAATTGTTCCATAACTTAATAAAAAATGAAGGTAAAGCTTTGAAATTTTGCTGGCATGTTTATAATGATTCGAGGTATTATTGCTAATAAAAATATATTGATTGTTTGATGATTTTTTTTGGGTACCATGTCACCTGAATATTAATAATTTTCAATATTTTAATTACCTTGCATATTCCTTAACAAACATTAGTTATTAATAGTGTGTATATGTATCATTTAATTGTTTCATTATTTTTCACACAAACAACAACAACAACAAAAAAAACATGGAGGAGATTCTAGTTTAGTACACCTAAACTCTCTTCAACTCTTTCTTTAATTAGTACGCATAAAATTAGGATTATAAAATTAAACTGTTCATTTGGTTCCATATTTAAATAATCAGTTCAGGTAAGGATTCAATCAAATTCATCTATCTGAAACTATTTGCTATTATTGCAACAATTTTGTCAAATACGGTAATGTTTTTACTGCTATGCTTTCCGTAAAGTATCTTTCATAACGCATAATTCGAATATGGCTTGATTACTGAATTCCTCAGCATTATCTTAATGTTATTTTACTGAAACACCAAAAGAGTTTAAACTATTTGAACAAAGTCATAGGCTATGCTTCTCCAGATGTCTTAGTTTTCAAAGTCAAAGATGGGCAGACTTCGTTGATTGATCTGATACACCTTTATGAACTTATATCCGTCACCCCCTTGTGACTGCAAGTCAATCAGATTGATTCGACACATATTCAGCATAACTCCAAACTGATCATTTGGTTTCGCAAAGATACCTTTTTCCGGTGCACTATGTTTTCTCTTACATTTTTTGCATGTATTCAAATACAACAATACAATTTCATATATGTAATTTTTTTATAATTAACTTGCAACTTCTTAAGTATACATTTTCATTTTCTCCCTGGCCAGTTCTGTTGGGTTTCAGATATCTCATTGAAAAGTTCATAATTTATAACATAATACTGTACCGGGTATACGATAAGTAGGGCTACACTTTAAAATTTTAACTGCACGTCATCGAACAAAGATATTCACTTATGGCGTTCTTATGTTCCATAAAGAAAATACCATCGTTTTTTTTTTTTTTATTTATATTTACGTATGCAACGGCATGAAGGAATCGTTATAATTAAAAAAAATTTAATGCACAAACGACTTGTATTAGTACAAATAAATGACGCAATCTTCAAAGCAAAAAAAAAAGAAAAGAAAACAATATTAGGTGTCCGAAATCAGTATTTGGTGTAGCCACCACGCGCTGCAATAAGTGCTGCTATACGACGTGCCATGGAGTCCAACAGATTTTTAATGTCCTCCTGGGGAAGAGAATTCCATAATGCTTGTATGCGCAACAAAAGTTCTTCTTTTGAAGCTCCAGGACGCAGGTCACAAGTGAGACGCCGACCAACCAAATCCCACACGTGCTCAATGGGTGACATATCCGGCGAATAAGCAGGCTAAGGAAGAAGTTGCATGTGTTGGGCTGAACAGAAGTCTCGAACAGTCTTTGCAACATGTGGGTGTGCATTATCCTGTGGGGACCTATAGTTACCCCTTACATTCCTACCTTCCTGTCTATCTGAAAACCTGGCTAGATGTGTAAGAGGAACTAAAGGATTCATAGACATTATTCCAATCTAAACTGATATATTAATTCTTATCACTTATTGAGAAACAGACACAACACAATTCTAATTAAGGTATATAAACAATGGTAGAGTGTAGAGGTGAGATATACAATTGCGGGGATAATATTACAGAACTTCAACTGAATCTAAGATAACTTAAACGCGCACATTTACAACTACGCCGCACACTAATAATCAGCTTTTATTTAATCAAATTTACAGTACCTTACTCCTTAATGCTTCGGTTCCTTCACGGAGAACTTCTGGCACCATCGTTAGCTGGATCAAATGCCGATGGCTCCACGCTCCGTAATATTTAATTACACTGTTTTTCAATCTTCAATAACCACTTCCTTGCACACATCAAACGTATCAACCTCACTTAACTTGTCAACAACTACGTGTCAACAGCTCACTCTCTTCACTTAACTTAACTTAACCTCTTACTTCGCTCTCGTTCAACTCGCGAAAACCGAATTTATATAATATTCCTCATTTGCATAAATCACGTTTGGTTTCTCGATGAAGGTTGGTTGAAATAAATATTTTGATTTAAAGATAGAAGAAATTAGTAGAAACTCGTATAGATCCATCACAATCCTGCTGAAAGATAGCACCAGGGATGCCTTGAAGGAAGGGAACAACTTCGGGCTGTAGCACTTCATGGACGTAACCTGTTGCTGTTGAGATCACCCTTAAATCGCACCCCAAACCATAACTCCGGGTGTTAGGTCACATGTCATTCGATTATTCGATTGGAAGGCAGCGTTCACCGGCATAGCGTCTAACACGAATGCGGCCATCATGGTCCCACAAATTGAATCGTGTTTCTTCTGAAAAGACAACTTGGTGCCAATAAGCTTGCCAGGCTCTGTGCCCATGCAGTGCATTGCAGAAATCGATGGTTTGCCGTGAGGGAGATCCTGTATAAAGGCACCCTTGTACGAAATCCACGGTGTAGCAGACGTCGACGAAGCCGACATTAGTACACTTGTAGCAGTAGACCAAAGGCTGCCAACTGCTGGAGGAAGATGTACGGTCATTCATCGCCATGCGGAGCTGGTGTCGATCGTCACGCGCTGACGTTACCTTCCGTCGTCCACTGCCAGTTTTTCGAGTTGTTCAGTACTTGTTGGTTCACTGCTTCCAAATTCGCATCACTGTGAAACTGTTCCACTGCACACGAGCTCCTATTGCTCGATAGGAAAATCCCCCTTCTCGAAGGCCGATAATCTTACCCCGTTCAAACTCCGTAATTTGTTGGAATTTCTCCTTATTTCGTCGTAGAGGCATACTTTGGTCTCACTAAACATTCGCCACAAACAAATTATCATTAACTATTTTCAACGTCCCGCTGCAGCCCCCTATTTACTAGCTTTCAGCATCAGTTCAGAGCGCTACGCACACCACGCATGCGCAGTGTCTCTGAAACTTTATTTTACTTAACATCTTACAAATGATATTTGCTGCTAAGATCCTTTAATTCTGATGATTCCTTCATGGTGTTGCATTTTTTACAAACAGCAGTGTATGAATGGAAGTACATGATTGCCAATTCAGGGCATTCGACATACCATGAAATCACGGTTAATCAGCAGTTTATCAGCTACCATGCGCACAGATTAATCGACAACCTTTCATGATTAATTTACTCACTTTCTAAATGTTTTCGTAACTGACTGAGGTCGCCGGTCTTCCGCTTCGGGGGTTATCCGAAATACTTTTCCACTCGAAAATGGACGAACCACTCTTACATAAACTTCATGGACAGTGCTTGATCTTCAAAAACACGTACCAGCATCACATAAGTTTCTTTCAGTGTGTTTCCAAGCTTAAAACAATCTTTAAATTGATCTTTTGCTTTTTCATTTTCTTGTTCTCTATTAAGAAAGAACGCACTAAATAAGCACTATGTAAAACAAGTCTTACACGGAACACAAATGGCGCTCAACTAAACAACGATAGGGGCAGATGTTCAGTGTGTGCTGCTACGCATGTCCAGCGTTTTGTTCCGCCATTGTTGCCAGATTGACCATTTTGACTTAATTCACCGAACTTTATTGTCAGAGGCTGCACATATATATACACTGTTGGCCACCGTAAATGCAACAACAAGAAAGACAAGAGATAGCACAACAACATTTATTTTATAGATAACATGTTGACCAAGTATCAAATGATTAAATTTATAGACTTCTGTGAAGTGTGGATCCTGCCAGATTAAGTGGCCAGAGTAGCCACCATTGTTGGAGATCACCGCTGCCACACGCCTCGGCATTGATTCAAAGATACTTTGGATGTGTTCTTGCGGTACAGCAGACCAAGCAGCTTCCACACTTCACCAAAGTTGATCTGGTGTCGCAGCTGGGGGTGTAATCTGGGTTAATCGCTGAGCAACCATGGACCACACGTTTCCTATCGGCGAAAGATCTCGAGAGAGAACCGGCCAGGGAAACAATTCAATCTGGTGATTGACGAAGAACCTTAGGACAATGCGTGCCATGTGTGGTCGCGCATTATCCTGTTGAAATATGGCTGTGGCCAAGCCCTGAAGGTAAGGAAGGAAAACTGGCTCCAACACCTCGGAGATGTAGCGCTGGTTTTTTAAAGTACCGGCAATGCGTACTAGAGGAGTGCGAGAGTGATATTCAATACCGCCCCATACTATAATACCCGTTGCAGGACTAGTGTGGCGGTGCATAAAGCAGGTGTTCAGCATCCTCTCTCCATGGTGTCTCCAGAATCGAATCCGACCATCGTGGTGTTGCAGACAGATGCGTGACTCGTCAGTAAAGACAACTTCATTCCATTCTGCCACCCACGTCCTTCTTTCATTGCACCATTGGCGGCGGAGACGTCTGTGGTTCTGCGTCAAGGGTAGACCAAGCAATGGACGTCTTGCGGACAGACCACTCTGCTGTAAACGACGTCGAATGGTACGCGCAGACACTGAACGATGTGTTACAGACTCAATGTGCTGTGCTATGGTTCGTGATGTGAATGAGCGATCCGTCACTGCCATGCGCACAATTTGCCTGTCCTCACGTGAAGTGGTGCACTGAGGTGGATGCGATGGACCACGTCGGTCTGTCGTACCCTCCTGCATCCAATGGTCACATATCCACATCACAGTTGTTTGGTTTCGTCCAACACGATTACCGATTTTCCTGAAAGATAATCCACAATCTCGGTAGGCCACTATCCTTCCTCTGTCGAATTTGGATACTTGATCAAAAGCTGATCGCTGGTTTCTACGAGACATAACTGATCGTTTTTAAAAAAAACCACAAGAAAAACAGAATTGCCGAACTTGAAATCGTCGAAATCTCCAAGCCTTAAATAGCGCTTTGAGGTGGCGCCACAGGCGTGCGTGATGTGTGTGTGTGTGCTGAAATTCTAATCATTTGCATATCTTACCTCCGCTAATGCATGTTGTAAATTTCATGTTATTTGCGTGCTTCCTTCAGGGTGTTGCATTTACGGTGGCCAGCAGTGTATATATTCTTAAGAAAAATCTCAGCGGATGAAAAAGGTTTCAGAATTCGAAAACTTTATTTTTCTTATAACTCAAACAAAACAATAGCCCACATAATGTTTTGTTTTATGATAAACAATTAAGCTCCAAACTCCAGTGTTCTTTTATGCAATAGTAATCAGTATGTCATTAGAATTTTGAATGAATATTATAGAATTTTTTTGCTCAACAAGCTTCGAAAAAAATTTCACCCATCTTTAACTCAAAAAATTTTTAAATTCATTTTTTCGAGAAAACACCTGAAAAAACTGTAGAATAGAATTTAATTTTCCAAAAACGTTGCATTGAGCTGAAACATTTATTTGTTATCTAATGAAACAGTTTTTAAAGGATTTCGAATTGCAAATTTAACCATCGTATGTATTAAATCTGTCAAATATTTCAGAAAAAATCTGATAAAGATTTTTGTACGTTGTAATATGTCGTGCGCAAAAGAGTAATAAAAATCAAAGGAAACAAATTTCTACAAATTTGTTGGAAATTTAAAGAAAACGGATAAAACTTATCTCCATACTGATGAAACCAATAATTGTGTTAAATATAACAGATAGAAGATGAGAGTTATTATTATTAATATTTAGAATATAATAATTAGAATTAATATCATTCATGATTGAAATGTGACAATTTAACGGTTATAATTACTCGGTAGATATAATCTTTATTTTCTTTATTTTTGATAATAAGAAAAAACAACTTTTCCTTACGGAAGGGTTTTATTTTTTATCTTTTATTATTTTTTTATTTAAAGAAAATTTTAACTTTGTGTGTGTGACTTTCAGAAAATGCTATCAAAATATTTATTAACATTTAAACCTATGTTTAAAAATATTTTTTTACTCTTTCGGAGCAATTGTAGCTCGATCTAAATAAGAAATCCGAAAGAAGAAGAAATTCGGGAGTAAAATTTAAACAAAGGGAATAAATATTGAAGAGCAATAAAATACAAAATAAAATGCTTCATGACAAAATATTATTTCGTACAATGGCTGATATAAAAAATCCGTCTTTCAAATTATTGAAAAAAATATATATGCTCCAATATTTTAGCAGAATTGACAGAATAAATTAAAGAAATTTGAATATATTTAAATAATAGAATTAAATACTGTTATCTAGTACTAACATATGATCTTTTTTATCTTTTACTTAAGACTTCAAAAAAGGGGTGGGGGGAATTCTTTCCTATTTTTTTGTTTGATTTATAATTCCAAATTTTCATTACAAATTTAATCTTTGTTCTCGAATTCTAATATGTTCGAATTATTTTGCTCTAAATTCTTAGTGAAAACCGTAACTAATTGTTTAATTAGTCTTTTTATTATTTAATTATTTATCCCTATGTAAAATGTATTGTAATAATTTACGTTGTTGAATTAATGAGATTTATTTACATTACAGAAAAGTTTCCATTAAAATCCTTAAGAAAACTCACAATTGATGTTTTCTAATATATAAAGTCTTTAAAAATTAAAAATGGCTGGGAAATTTTCAAAGTATAAAAATTATTTGGGGAAGCATTCTACAAAATTAAATATCGTCAGTAATAAATTGCTCTTTTATTGCTCAAATGTGGCGAATCTTCCAAAATAACTCAGTGAAATTTGAAAATAAATTTTCTTCGTGATCAAAATAGGAAATCAACGTATTATTTAAAGTTATTTTAAGTGTACAAACTAAATGATATGGAGGTATAGAGTGAGTAACAGAGAGTTAAATATGTTACATAAGACTTGGAGGAAATAACAGGAATTAAAACGTGGCACCATCTCTCGTTGCGAGTTTGCATGAGAGGTTACACATAACAACTTTTTTTTTTTCATTAGAAAAACATTTTGATTATTTATTTATTTACTCGGAATACGTGGATTAAAGAAAAGTTTCGTTCATTTTTATTGTTTATAGAAAAGATAAAAATTTCCTTTTTGTTTTCAAATTCACAAAAATATTTTATTGATTATATAATACACAAAATCATACAAAACAATAATAATTGAAAAGTTGAGTACCAACTACGATTTATTTTTTTACTCAGTTTTTTATTCAGAATATAAAACGGTTAAGGAAACACAACTTTCAAAAACATAAAAAAATGAGTCTGTCTTTTTTTTTTAAAAAAAAAATTAACATCTCAATGATATATATATTCAATAGAAAAGGAGAATGTAGAAGCCGCTTGCTTTTACCAATGTTCTAAAAATATGGTAAAAAATATAAATGTCAATCAGTTATTTTTATGGGAGGGGGGGGGGGAGAACGATTTCACAAAGGAGAAAGAGGAGATTCCAAAGTGTTTATAAACTTTTCTCATTTGTATACAGGTTCCGATGTAAAAGCTGTCACGGGGCATCTTATTCATTATTGTCAGGGGAAAAAATCGGATGCCGTGATTGACAGCTTATATTTATTCTTTAAATCAAAATATCGAAAGAATTCTCCTCTTATGTCAGAAAAAATTGTTCTTATATAAGTTAATAAAACTGAACACAGATGATAGAACAATATAATTTAAAAACATTTAAAGAGATTAAAAATCTTTTGTTCTATCGTTGCTTGTATTTGAATTCTCCAAATGAAACTAATCAACAGTTGAATTTATTGTCAGGGCATTACTTTATTACAAGTAATTAATGAATTTTAAAATTGTCAGCTTATATATAAACACTAGCTGTACCCAGCCACGCGTTGCTGTGGCTCAGTCTGGTTAAATGGAAAAGAGAGAGCTGGTCCATCCAGCCAAATGTGAATTTTATATTGGGGATAATTTTCTCAATGGATAGTCTGGTTTAATTACAGAAATAGAGATCTGAGAACTTAAAATTAATTTGAGTTTCAAAACATGAGGAAAAACTGGGTGATTTCAAATTATTTAAAGATTCAATCAGACAATGAAACACATTACAAATCACAAAATATATAAGAAATAATCATTAACAAATATCAGATGAAATCCCAAATATATGTAAGAAAAAATCATAAACAAAAATCAGATAAAAATCCCAAAAATATGTAAGAAACAATAATAAGCAAAAATTAATTAAATGCAAATCACAAAAATAAATAAGAAATAATCTAAATAATAAATTAAATACATAAAAGTTCATGCAGTTTATAAAATAGTAATAAACAGAGAAATTAAAAATAGCCCAAAACTGATAAAAAAAATTACATTAATTTAAATAAAAAAAAACAGTCAAAAAGTTAAAAATATACACAAATTAGAAATGGCTCTACCTTTTGCAGTCCTTGAGGGAAAAGGGCTAATTTTGCAAATACTTGTGGGTATACAATATTTTTTGTTTTGCCATTGTTTGTGTAAATATAAAGGCTATCAGGTTTGCCGACACGAGAGCACGCAACATACAATTGTCCATGTGAGAAGCAATTCACACTTAAATCTAACCCACACAATTCTAACGATTGACCTTGGGCTTTATTGATTGTGATTGCAAATGCCAATCGAATTGGGAATTGCAATCTTTTAAATTTAAATGGCGTATCAGTTGGGATCATGGGAATTCGAGGAATCAGGACATCTTCTCCTTTAAAAGGCCCAGTTAATATTGTTGCTTCCACTACGTTGTTCCTCAATTTCTTAACAGTGAGTCGCGTGCCGTTACAGAGTTTTGGCTGATTGACATTACGCAACATGATAACTGGCACACCTATTTTCAATTTTAATAAGTGTGGTGCATTCCGGGCAGATCAAGAGAGTTCAAAAACTCTGATGGGTAATTAACTACTTCATCTGCCTCCACAACGGTGTCTATCGACTTATATATAATTTCCTCACCTTGAATGCTGGATTGTATCAAATAATTAAGTTGATAGACATCTTATTCTTCGCCGCAAGGATAGCTCGTTCACTGAGCCAGTCGTGATTCCTATAATTAATTTGAATATTATGAAATAACTTTTTCGATAAGTTCTTCTTTCGATGTCACTAAATTACAAAAATTATCAGGTAATGATATTTGTCTTGTCTCATCTATTGGCAGCTGTCCATTTCCAATGTCCAGTAACTGTCGTGAGAATACCTCGGCTGATTGATCGTTTTGAAGCTGGACACGCATATTCATAGTCAACTGAAATGTACGTACGTGTCGCCACAATGTTGAATATTTCAGGCAAGCATTTATTTCGTCCGCTGGTGTTGATAGAGAAATTACAGGCAATGTTTGTCTAAAATCTCCTGAGAGCAATATCAATGCATTCCCGAATGGTTGAACGTTTTCACGCAAATCTTGTAGCGATCGATCCAGAGCTTTAAGTGATTTTTTATGTATCATTGTACATTCATCCCAAACAATGACTTTGGGACGCTTTGGAAATATTGCACATGGGAGTCTCGATGGTTTGTATGTTCAATGGCAACTTCAGAGCTGAATGAGCTGTCCTTCCACCTGGTAACAATGTTGCTGCTATTCCAGACGACGCGAGAGCTAATGCTATGCCATTCTTTGATCGAACTGTTGCCAGAATCAATCTGATAAGAAATGTTTTCCCAGTTCCTCCTGGTGCATCAAGAGCCCCCCCCCCCCCGACTCCGTCATTTATCATTTGCATTATGCGATCATAAATGCCCTTCTGTTCACACGTTAATTTGGGAATGTTTGATTGGACGTACAACTGGAGATCACTGATGTTGTAACTTTGTTCACGCGCAAATCCACATCAATGAACCAATCGTAGCTCGGGTGGGTGCTGGCATTCCAATTGAATAAAACTTTATTTGCAATAGTTAAGCACTTATCTTCAATATTTATTAATGTTTCGTTGTAAATGCCTTCTGTTAATTCCATTGCCATATGTGATCGATATCTTTCCCATAACTCTACGGGAGATGAAGGGAAGCAAGAGGTCAGTATAATTATGAATAAAGCGCGAATTTTTGGTTTGGATGTGCAGTGTTGCATGCGTCATTTATACATATATCCCATTGTTGGTCACTTTCTAATAAGTTCAGAGCTTGACACGCACTGCGAAAAGTGGCATGTGTGACGCCATCAACAATTTTCAGCTCATGGAAAGATCTAGGACCAGGCACATTAACCAACAGCATGCGAAGATAGAAACATTCATTCTGATTAGGATGCACTGTATAAAGTCTACCAATTGTATTTTCTCTGAAAATGCCAGGTTGACCATCGACTGGTTTCCCTCGTCTACGTCGTTTGAATACTTTTTTAGTTTCATTCCACGTGTAATAAGAGGGCACTTCTGAATACACAGTGTTCTGGCGAAGGCATCTTCTTGACACAAAGTGAAGAAAGCAGTTAGAGTTGTACCAGTGGATTAAGGCCTTTGAAGTACATTTTCATCAGTAAAATAAACACGCTGGCCATTCTCTAAAATTCCCAAAGTGGCGAGTATCTTGAACGCTGCGACTGTGCGATAATATGTAAAAACCATTTTAAATTTGGTATTTTATATAAAATAAATATCTAATATACATATCCCGAGCATAAAATAAATTGAAAAATTATAATTACAACACTATTGTTAACTGACATAAAAAAATAACTAAACTATCTGTATCAATGTGAAAGCATAATTTGTGAAAAAATAAGGTACTTACAAATTATCGCAACCTATTGGTGACGTTATATGAAAAAGAAGCACATGATTGCCAATTAAGCGTGTGCATCCCATGCGAAATTGGGTTGCCAATTTGGCGAGTTATTTGAACGCTGTGATTGTTGCGAAAGTACATAAGTACCAAAATAATTACAATCTAATGACCCCCTGCTTCCTCAACAAGTATTTGAGCCATTTGATATGTAATTACTACCAACACTGCTTTTGCTTGTCCAGTATGATGACCTAAGTTCTATTTTCTGCAAGGCAATTTTGTTGTACTGAAGCCAATTGACTACACTTAAAAAGGTTAAAATAAAAACATACAAAATTGCAAAACAGCTCTGAGTAAGCACTGTATTAAAATTCCTTTGCGGGGGGGGAGGCAATTTCAGATATGAGCACCGTGTTAGTGAGACTATAGTAACACGGATTGGGGCCACTGTAACTTGGGGCCTTGTATCATTGGTATGGCTGATACAGCGGTAGCTATGTCCCTGACAAAAGCAAATGGAACCTATTGGTGACATTATATGAAATGAAGCACATGATTGCCAATTCAACTCATACAACACATAGGAGATCAGGGTTGCAACTTGAGAGTTATTTGAACGTTGGTGATTGTTGCAATAATAAGTAAGTACTAAGCAAACCGTACTAACTTCCAAGTATTCCGTTAACAAATTACTAATGGAAAGAAGTTACTAAGAAGTTATAACAAATTTAAATTTTAAAAAGTCATCGAAAACAAAAGTATGGTTTAATATTTTGATGACTGAAATTATATATCAGAAACCTAACCTGTATTTCAATAATAACATCAAATGAAATTTAAAAACATTGTTTAAAATAGGAAAAAAAAAACTTACTAATTTAAAACCCCGTCAATTAATAAGTAATACCAAGCAAACCGTAATCAGTATTTTGTTAAAAAATAATTTATGTATCAGAAAACCTAACCGTGTATTTCAATGACATAAAAAATTGTTTATCGCGCGTTAGCTATCGGAATGTTTAAACATTGTTTAAAATGGAGAAAAAACTTACTAATTCAAAACCCCGTATATTAATAAGTAATACCAAGTCACTTAAAAATTAAATTTAAAATAATTTAGAGTGCATTTCGAAATAAAAAGTACATAAGAACCTGACCGGGGTCAAATGCAAAGTTGTGTCAAAATTTCAGATAAATCCTTGCAGAACTTTTGAGTTATGGAAGCGTACACAAACCAACATAACATTTTTTATATATATAGTTTTTGTTAAAAAATAATTTATATCAGAAAACCTAACCTGTGTATTTCAAAGACATAAAAAATTGTTTATCGCGCGTTAGCTATCAGAATGTTGCCAAAACCACAAAACAAAATTTGAGTGACTGAAAGAATAATTTTAAAAAAATGATTTATTCGAAAATTAATCACAATTAACATATCAAAGAACAAAAAAATTGAAAAATATGACAACCAATAAACTTAAATATAATAAAAATATGTAATAATTGGGGGAATATGTGTAAAGCTTAAATTTTCGCATTCAGAGCGAGTCTGACATCGATGACGTCATAACATCAAAAAATCACTTAAAAATTAAATTTAAAAAAATTTAGAGTGCATTTCGAAATAAAAGTACATAAGAACCT
>BMAO01038517.1:0-11080 GCA_019973975.1 Trichonephila clavata
CAATGCGGCTAGTACTTTTCAAAGATTTATTGATAAAGTTACTCGTGGTTTAAAAGGTGTTTATGCATTTATTGATGATATTTTAATTGCATCTGAAAATATTCAAGAACATACTACTCATCTTCGTGCACTTTTTGAAAGACTTGATTATTATGGCTTAACAATTAAACCTTCAAAGTGTAATTTCGGAGTGGATAGTTTAAAATTTCTTGGATTTCAAGTGTCCAGCGAAGGTATTTCAACCCTTCCTGATCGAGTCGATGCTATTCAAAAGTTTCCTAAACCTAATACTATAACAAAAATGCGTAGATTTTTAGGAATGTATAATTTTTATCGTAGATTCATTCCTAAAGCAGCCCACATTTTAGCACCCCTAATAAAATTTTTAGAAGGTCACACAAGCAAAAAGAAACGTTCTCGTGCATCTAAAAATCCTCAAACCCTCTTGAATGGACTGAAGAAGCGGAAAATTCATTTATCGCTGCTAAGACAGCATTAGCTGATGCAACTCTTCTTAAGCATCTGATTCCTAGTGCTCCTTTAAGTGTTTGGACCGATGCGTCAAATTTCGCCATTGGCAGTTCCTTGATGCAGCTTCTAACGGTAACTGGGAACCAATAGCTTTTTTTATCTTTAAAACTTTCTAAAACTCAACAAAATTGGTCTACTTATGATCGAGAACTTTTAGCTATATATACTTCAATTAAAAAGTTTAGACACATGCTTGAAGGCCGTGAATTTAGCATCTATACTGATCAAAAACCTCTAACTTGTGCTTTCAAGCAGAAACCAGAAAAATGTACCCCACGTCAACTCAGACATCTAGATTATATTTCACAATTTTCTACCGATATTCGCTATGTAATCGGAACAGAAAACAAAGTTGCAGATGCATTATCTAGAATAGAAATTGATGCAATTATAAAACCACCCAGTTTAGATTACAAAAAGTTTGCTCAAACCCAACTTCAGGATAATGAAATTCAATCCTTCCTTCAACCAGATTCTTCTATTAAACTAGAAAAACAATATTTTCCTCTTGAAGATGTTTCTTTGTATTGCGATAAATCACTAGAAACCCCTCGACCTTTCGTCCCTAAAATTCTCAGACAAGTGGTATTTCAAAATTTGCATTTCCTATCTCATCCTGGAATTTCAGCTACTACTAATTTAATTTCTAAGCGTTTCTTTTGTCCAGAATGAGGAAGACATTAAAAACAGAGTTCGAGCTTGTGAAAAATGTCAGCGAGCGAAAGTATTCAGACATACCAAAGCTCCACTTAGCACATTTGCTCTACCCGATGCTCGATTTGCATATATTCATATTGATTATATTGGACTATATCCACCATCCAAAGGATATAAATATTGTCTTACTATTATAGATAGGTATACCAGGTGGCCTGAAGTTATTCCTACCGAAAACATGTTGCAGAAACCACTGCTCGTGCACTTTTAAATGGTTGGATTTCCCGTTTCGGCACACTTGTTACAATTACAACTGATTAAGGAACAAATTTTGAATCTTCTCTAATGAGAGAGCTTACAAACATGTTGGGCAGCCATAGAATCCATTCAGCTTCTTACCATCCCCAAAGTAATGGAATGATAGAATGGTTCCACAGGCATCTCAAAAGTGCTATTATTGCCCATGAGGACACTGGTTGGTCCGATATTTTGCCTATCGTATTGTTAGGATTACGTTCAGCAATGAAAAACGATTTAAAAGCAACAAGCTCTCAACTAGTTTATGGTACTACTTTACGTTTACCATCTGATCTCATATCTACGGAATCTCTTCAAACGTTTGTGAACCCCCACTCATGTTTCAAAATTAATAACCATGATGAGAAAACTTAGCCCAATATCCCGTTTCTCACAGTTGAACGAAAAGTTATGTACATCAATCATTAAATTCATGCATACACGTTTTTCTTAGAAATGACAAAATACACTATATAGGTCCTTATACTGGACCTCATTTGTTAAAAGTATCTCGGATAAAAATTTTGTTATTGATATAAATAATAAAAATGTAACTGTCACTATAGACAGATGCAAGCCAGCTTTTGAATTTTCAGAAGACTAATTCACAAAAGGAATGTTCAGATTTCGCACCACCTCTCACTAAGCAACAAATTGAAGATAAAACTGTTGATAAAAATACTAGAACCACACGTTCTGGTAGACAAGTACATTTTCCTAAAAGATTAACTTACTAATTCAAATTTTTTCTTAGTATAATTTATATTTCTTATCCTATTGTGTATGAATAATTTTTTTTTGTGTGTGTGTGCAATTTATGTATTTTGCAGTGCTTTATTTTGTATATATTTTCATGCCGTTCCCTTCGTCACTGGGGGGATACTCTGTAGTGTTCTTTCATAATATCGGATCATCATAAATCACCATTATTCATAATATCGGATCATCATAAATCACCATTAATCATCATATCGGATTCTTACTAACGGTGTAGATTCTTGATCCCTTGCATCTCATTGGTCGCAAGAAATGTCTTCTGGCATTTCTTCTGTCCTCCCAGAATTCCTCTAACGAAGGGAATATATATATCCGAACATTTTATTTTGATTGTTGTGTTGGAAATAAAGTTTATTTTTTATAATCCTGCCATTTTTACTTGCCACTCCAACACACATCCTCCTAAAAAGTTATTTAATGTTTAGTAAAAATTGTGACTACTTTTTAAAAATTCTTTAAAAAAAAGTTTTGAGAATTTTATTTTTTTAAATAAATGGAGCTATAAAAGAGAAAGGCTTGAAGCTAATTAGAGTAGAATATCAATTTAATAACACGAAAATAAACTCATACGAAACGATTTAGAAATAATTTTCATACAAACGCATCAGTTTTAACACTTTTTAAAAAATTCGAAACAAATAGGAAATATCGTTATTTTACAAAAAAATATTATACCGTGTCGTGGTGAAATAAAAGATCTTTCCGATTCAGTAATTATTTTTTGTCTGATTTCAAAATGTTCATTTAGCAATTAATTGTCGCATTCCGTTTGTAGCACTGAAAATTTACGTGGGAAAAATAAACAGAAATGAAAGCTTCATAAAAGAAGCAATTATTAAATGATTGATTTAAGTATTTTGAGTGTTATATTAAAATTTGTTAAAAAAAGTTTTTGGCTTTTTTTTTTAAAATCACTGATTCTGAAAGTTTTAAAAATAATTTTTATTTAAAAGTAACGATATTGATTAATTTTAGAAAAATCATAAAATATGCAAAAAATTATTGTTTTGTTAAAAAAATAAATAAATAAAAATTTTAAAAAATTAATTCTTTAAAAAAAAGATAGTTTTCGGCAGTTATTTTTTAATCACTGATTCTGAATGATCAATAATGATTTACAGAAAACAATGTTTCTTTACTTAAAAAAATGTATATTTAAAACAGCAAATAAAACGTTATAACCGATACTCAAAAATAACTCCAGCGGCTAGCTCAAATAATTTTAATTGGTGGTACATTCTAATTGAGCACGGTTACAATTACATAAAACAGGGAAAATACTATAAAAATACTAAGGGGTTTGCGCAGGAGGACATCGGCACATCCTTTTTCCCCGAGGTGGCAGGCTGACTGGTTAAGTGTTCACATGGCCAGGAGAGGGCGCTCTATTACCATTCGTTACACTCTCCCTCTGGTTCCTAGGTATCGTCCTCGATGAGGAACCAGCAGAGTTGTCTTTCCTGGGTCTTCCCCTTTTTCTGAGAGGCATCACTGGAGTGGCTTCCTTGTCTATGGATGGACGAAGAGCAGATGAATGATAAGGTCCGAGAACCTCATGTGGGTTGTTTGGATTTGCCACTTCATAAGTCGTCGGAGAGCGTTGAGTCACAACAATATAAGGTCCATCTCTTTTAGGCATGAATTTAGCGTTTTCTTCTGGGCAGCATTGCTAAGGGGTGAAGGGTTACCCAGACCTTATCACCTGGATGATACAAGGACCAGGACGATGCCTTTTATCATAGAAGGCCTTTCGCTGATCTTGTTTCTCTTCAATTCTTGGTTTTGGAATCAAAACAACGGGAGAGGCGTACGGAGATTCACATTCTACTACGATGCCTTGTTGCAGCAGAGAATCTAGCTCTTTCTTCAACAGCTCCTTCCTGGCTGGCTTCTTCCGGTAGGGAGGCACTGAAATTGGTCGGTTGTTTTCAGTGTTGATGCTATGTTCAATAAATGGAGTAGCTTCTCCCCCTACTTCGAAGATAGAGTGATGATTTTTTGAAGCAAGCTATCTAGTTCCACACGCTGAGAACCAGGGAGTTCTTGTCCTTCATCTTTCCGTAATTGACAGTTATTATCGCCACAGGAAGTACAGTAACAAATGTACTCTAATAAGGCATTACGAAATTGTACGATTTTCGGGAATCGTCACAAAAGGTCCAACATTTCTTTCTGAAATTTAGTACTATTCCAGCATTTTCGAGAAAGTCAACTACAAGTAGAGTGGGTTGTTTTTGGCATCAGGCAAAATAATAAAGGAGGTTTTAAACTTTCTGCCTTCCAGAAGGACGGTTTGAAATGTACGTAGAACTTCTTTCTGAGTAACGATTCCATCAGCAAAGGATAGGGATATGACTGTCTTCTCAAAAGCAGCTCCTTGTTGCAGAAGGATATTTTAAAGAGTTTCTCCTGCAATAGATTGACTTGCACCACTGTCCGCAAATGCAGTTCCTGAAACTCCATTTATGCTGATCCTGAGTACAGCATTTCTGTTGGAAGGAGAGAGACTGTTAACTTGCAGAATTCCAAAGTGAGCTGGATCACCCTTTGAAGGATTGCAGACAGGGCATTTTGACTAGATGTAACCGGGCTTTCCACATCCATAGCAGGACAGAGGAGTTCGGCTTTCAAATTGCGAATGCCCTCCAAATGGTTTTCTTGGTGCTTCCTTTGCCATATACCCCGTTCTTATACTACTTTGTTTATTTGTTTTTGAGGGGAAAGAAGTTCTTCTTACATCTGGTAAAACTTTATGTTTCGATATCTTACCTCGAGCAATTTCATAATCGTCTAATTTTTGTACTAGCTCAGATGAGCTTTTAATATCTCCCCAGATATCCACGAAGTGTTCCTTAACGTCCCTCGAAACTCTTCTCTTAAGCTGATCGTAAGAACCAAATCCTTAAGGGAGTTAAAGTCTTTCACTTCTAGGCTATGTAGCCATTCTTCTAAGTAATTGTTTAGCTCATACGCGAAGTCCTTCCACAGAGCTTCGGGTTGTTTTTGATGAGTACTGAACTTAATTCGAAACGATTCAGCACTCAACTTGAATCGTTGGAGCAGCACTTGCTTAATGTGCTGGTAATTTCCTAATTTCTCTTTAGGTTCCCGCAAGATAATATTGGAAATATCAATAGGTAACATAGGTAGAAGGTGTGTTACATAATCGACTTCCCCTATGTTAACTTGCTCACACTGCCTTTCAAATATTTTTAGATAGGTGGAAATGTCTGAAGTTTCCACAAATCTGGGTATGAGGTGCTGGATATTTATTTTCTCTGCGGCAGCACTAGTGTTAGTTGAAGAAGTAGCAGTCATGCTTAACTTCATGCGTTCTAGTTCTAAATTCAGTTCGTCTTGTTTTCGTTTGTATTCATTTTCCTCCTTCTCCTCACGTTCTGCCTGAACCCTCGTGTTAATAATGGTTTCTAGAAGAGTTTTAGTAAACTGTTCATCATAGTCTTTCGAAGTAATGATTAAATTTTTAAAATCTATTATTCTCATTATTTCTCCTACTTCGAGGCCCAATTCTGTAGCTAGTGTTTTTAAGTCCTCTTTGCGCGCTTTAGCAAGATACGCCATTGTTTTTAACTTTTGAGGGGAAAAAAAGGGTCAATTATAAAATCCGACAGCCACAAATTAAATGCAGTTAATTTAGTTTTAAAATAGTTAACCTTTATAATTGAGCATCAACTAATCACTAAAATAATAAGAATTGGATATTCGAACACAATACTATTAAAAAATATATTATTATAGATGTTTGACAGGATAGAAAATCTAAACTTCGAAACAAAATGAAAATTGAAATAAATAGAAATTCTGATGCACTTAACCAAAACAACATATAAACTATTCCTTTGAAGGAATAAAAATACTGTTTTGTAGATATTTGACTGAATGCAAAAATTTAGCTTTGAAAGTAAAAATAATTCACATATAAAAGAAATTCTGATGAAATTCAAAGTCGAAACAAAACCTATGAATGAATCTTTTGAATAAAAATAAAAATACTTTTCTACTATACTTTTGTTAACAAAAAAAAAAAAAAAATAATTTCTTTCATTTAAATTCGCATATATTTTATATATGATCAAAATTCTTCAATATAGTTGAAAATAAAACACAATTTCATAACACTAAAATTCAATAAAAAAAACACATGCAATTATAATACTAAATAGGAAATATCAATTTCCGGGACACTCTGGCGTCATAAGTAACTTAAAGAGTCAACAAAAAAAAAGTGAAAAATATCGAGGATAAACAAATTTTACAAAACGAACAGCGGATGCTGAATTCCGAGTTTCCAAGTAAAATGAACAAGAGAAAAATAAAGAATGTCTGATTTTCACCAGGCAAGGGGTGAGAGACAGAAAATCGGGTGGGGGACCCTTAGTAACAAAACGTCTTGTTCGTGAACGAAAACAAGCAGTGAAAGCTCAAGGTCAGAAGTGGGGGTAAGAAGTTCCCCAAACAAGTACACTAATAGTCATAAATCACAGGAAATGAACAAAAGTAAAAGAGTTTCCTTACTAGGGAAAAGAATTACTCAAATAAAATAGACTAATAAATCATGCTTATTATATATTTATACCATAAAATATAAAAAAACAAGTAAAATTCAATAAAAGATCAAAATGAATCAGAAACAAAACAAAAGAAAAAAAGCTGATGCTCCATGAAGACGAATGCAATCCAAAGTTTCTAATTTCCCGGTAGGAAATATAAATTTTCTAGTAATCCGAAAATTTCTTCGTAGCCGGTAGCTACAATTTCAGAAATTACTTTTTAAAACTTCTTCATGAACTAGCAGTTCAGAATATTGAAGATAACTTTGTTAGACTAGTAGTCATATTAAAATTAAATAATTATTCGGGCCGTAAGTTGGGCGACATTTTTATAACCGATACTCAAAAATAACTCCGGCGGCTAGCTCAAATAATTTTAATTGGTGGTACATTCTAATTGAGCACGGTTACAATTACATAAAACAGGGAAAATACTATACAAATACTAAGGGGTTTGCGCGGGCGGACATTGGCACATCCTTCCTTCCCCGAGGTGGCAGGCTGACTGGTTAAGTGTTCACATGGCCAGTAGAGGGCGCTCTATTACCATTCGTTACACTCCCCCTCTGGTTCCTAGGTATCGTCCTCGATGAGGAACCAGCAGAGTATGTCTTTCTTGGGTCTTCCCCTTTTTCTGAGAGGCATCACTGGAGTGGCTTCCTTGTCTATGCATGGACGAAGAGCAGATGAATGATAAGGTCCGAGAACCTCATGTGGGTTGTTTGGATTTGCCACTTCATAAGTCGTCGGAGAGCGTTGAGTCACAATAATATAAGGCCCATCTCTTTTAGGCATGAATTTAGCTGTTTTCTTCTGGGCAGCATTGCTAAGGGGTGAAGGGTTACCCAGACCTTATCACCTGGATGATACAAGGAACCAGGACGATGTCTTTTATCATAGAAGGCTTTTCGCTGATCTTGTTTCTCTTCAATTCTTGGTTTTGGAATCAAAACAACGGGAGAGGCGTGCGGAGATTCACATTCTACTACGATGCCTTGTTGCAGCAGAGAATCTAGCTCTTTCTTCAACAGCTTCTTCCTGGCTGGATTCATCCGGTAGGGAGGCACTGAAATTGGTGGGTTGTTTTCAGTGTTGATGCTATGTTCAATAAATGGAGTAGCTTCTCCCCCTACTTCGAAGATAGAGTGATGATTTTTAAGCAAGGTATCTAGTTCCACACGCTGAGAACCAGGGAGTTCTTGTCCTTCATCTTCCCGTAATTGACAGTTATTTATCGCCACAGGAAGTACATTAACAGATGTACTCTGATAAGGCGTTACGAAATTGTACGATTTTCGGGAATCGTCACAAAAAGTCCAACAGTTCTTTCTGAAATTTAGTACTATTCCAGCATTTTTGAGAAAGTCAACTCCAAGTAGAGTGGAGTTGTTTTTGGCATCAGGCAAAATAATAAAGGGGGTTTTAAACTTTCTGCCTTCCAGAAGGACGGTTTGAAATGTACGTAGAACTTCTTTCTGAGTAACGATTCCATCAGCAAAGGATAGGGATATGACTGTCTTCTCAAAAGCAGCTCCTTGTTGCAGAAGGATACTGTAAAGAGTTTCTCCTGCAATCGAATGACTTGCACCACTGTCCGCAAATGCAGTTCCTGAAACTCCATTTATGCTGATCCTGAGTACAGCATTTCTGTTGGAAGGAGAGAGACTGTTAACTCGCAGAATTCCAAACGTGAGCTGGATCACCCTTGAAGGATTGCAGTCAGGGCATTTTGACTTGATGTAACCGGGCTTTCCACATCCATAGCAGGACAGAGGAGTTCGGCTTTCAAATTGCGAATGCCCTCCAAATGGTTTTCTTGGTGCTTCCTTTGCCTTATCCCCGTTCTTATACTACTTTGTTTATTTGTTTTTGAGGGGAAAGAAGTTCTTCTTACGTCTGGTAAAACTTTATGTTTCGACGTCTTACCTCGAGCAATTTCATAATCGTCTAATTTTTGTACTAGCTCAGATGAGCTTTTAATATCTCCCCAGATATCCACGAAGTGTTCCTTAACGTCCCTCGAAACTCTTCTCTTAAGCTGATCAGTAAGTACCAAATCCTTAAGGGAGTTAAAGTCTTTCACTTCTAGGCTATGTAGCCATTCTTCTAAGTAATTGTTTAGCTCGTACGCGAAGTCCTTCCACAGAGCTTCGGGTTGTTTTTGATGAGTACTGAACTTAATTCGAAACGATTCAGCACTCAACTTGAATCGTTGGAGCAGCACTTGCTTAATGTGCTGGTAATTTCCTAATTTCTCCTTAGGTTCCCGCAAGATAATATTGGAAATATCAATAGGTAACATAGGTAGAAGGTGTGTTACATAATCGACTTCCCCTATGTTAACTTGCTCACACTGCCTTTCAAATATTTTTAGATAGGTGGAAATGTCTGAAGTTTCCACAAATCTGGGTATGAGGTGCTGGATATTTATTTTCTCTGCGGCAGCACTAGTGTTAGTTGAAGAAGTAGCAGTCATGCTTAACTTCATGCGTTCTAGTTCTAAATTCAGTTCGTCTTGTTTTCGTTTGTATTCATTTTCCTCCTTCTCCTCACGTTCTGCCTGAACCCTCGTGTTAATAATGGTTTCTAGAAGAGTTTTAGTAAACTGTTCATCGTAGTCTTTCGAAGTAATGATTAAATTTTTAAAATCTATTATTTTCATTATTTCTCCTACTTCGAGGCCCAATTCTGTAGCTAGTGTTTTTAAGTCCTCTTTGCGCGCTTTAGCAAGATACGCCATTGTTTTTAACTTTTGAGGGGAAAAAAGGGTCAATTATAAAATCCGACAGCCACAAATTAAATGCAGTTAATTTAGTTTTAAAATAGTTAACCTTTATAATTGAGCATCAACTAATCACTAAAATAATAAGAATTGGATATTCGAACACAATACTATTAAAAAATATATATTATAGATGTTTGACAGGATACAAAATCTAAACTTCGAAAACAAAATGAAAATTCAGATAAACAGAAATTCTGATGCACTTAACCAAAACAACATATAAACTATTCCTTTGAAGGAATAAAAATACTGTTTTGTAGATATTTGACTGAATGCAAAATTTAGCTTTGAAAATAAAAATAATTCACATATAAAAGAAATTCTGATGAAATTCAAAGTCAAACAAAACCTATGAATGAATCTTTTGAATAAAAATAAAAATACTTTTCTACTATACTTTTTGTTAACAAAAAAAAAATTTCTTTCATTTAAATTCGCATATATTTTATATATGATCAAAATTCTTCAATATAGTTAGAAATAAAACACAATTTCATAACACTAAAATTCAATAAAAAAAACGCATGCAATTTAATACTAAATAGGAAATATCAATCTCCGGGACCTCTGGCGTCATAAGTAAAAAAAAAGTCAACAAAAAAAAAGTGAAAAATATCGAGAATAAACAAATTTTACAAAGCAAACAGCGAGTGCTGTATTCTGAGTTTCCAAGAAAATGAACAAGAGAAAAAAAAGAAGTCTGATTTTCACCAGGCAAGGGTGAGAGACAGAAAACGGGGGGGGACCTTAGTAACAAAACGTCTGTTCGTTCAAACAAGCAGTGAAAATCAAGGCAGAAGTGGGGTAAGAAGTTCCCCAAACAAGTACACTAATAGTCATAAATCACAGGAAATGAGAAAATGACAAAAGTAGAAAGAGTTTCCTTACTAGGGAAAAGAATTACTCAAATGAAATATGACTAATAAATCATGCTTATTATATATTTATACCATAAAATATAAAAACACAAGTAAAATTCAATAAAGATCAAAATGAATCAGAAACAAAACAAAAGAAAACTTAGCTGATGCTCCATGAAGACGAATGCAATCCAAAGTTTCTAATTTCCCGGTAGGAAATATAAATTTTCTAGTAATCCGAAAATTTCTTCGTAGCCGGTAGCTACAATTTCAGAAATTACTTTTTAAACTTCTTCATGAACTAGCAGTTCAGAATATTGAAGATAACTTTGTTAGACTAGTAGTCATATTAAAATTAAATAATTATTCGGGCCGTAAGTTGGGCGACATTTTTATAACCGATACTCAAAAATAACTCCGGCGGCTAGCTCAAATAATTTTAATTGGTGGTACATTCTAATTGAGCACGGTTACAATTACATAAAAACAGGAAAATCTATACAAATAAGGGGTTTGCGCGGCGGACATTGGCACATCCTTCCTTCCCCGAGGCGGCAAGCTGACTGGTTAAGTGTTCACATGGCCAGAGAGGGCGCTCTATT
>BMAO01038518.1:0-25873 GCA_019973975.1 Trichonephila clavata
AGAACGGGTTTTGCGGAAATCCACTCCCAAAGGGGGCTGCAGAGACGTCCTGTTTTTGAACTAGTACACACAGACTTAAAATTAGGCAGTTATGTTTATTATTATTTTTTTTTGCGTAGAGAAAAGCGGTGAACGGGTTTTGCAAAAATCGACACCCCAGAAAGACTGTCTATAAGGTGGTGTTATAGATTTAAAAAAATCCCATTCTTGAATAATTAGAAACGCAGACTTTAAATTTAGAAGGCATGTTGAGTAAGATTTGGTAAGAATGGGTTTTACGGAAATCGACTAACAAGAGGGGTTACAAAGGCGTAAAAAATAGACTTTAGTTTTAGAAATTAAGTCCTTTTTAAGTTAACAGGTGGGAGTTATAAGAAAGATTTTCAAGAACGCTTAAGGTATCCGACTACCCTAAAATTTTAAATTTTGCGAAAAATTGACAAATTTTTTTATGATTTTACACTGCTGGCCACCGTAAATGCAACACCCTGAAGGAAAGCACGCAAATAACATGAAATTTACAACATGCATTAGCGGAGGTGAGATATGCAAATGATTAGAATTTCAGCGCAGACACACATCACGCACGCCTGTGGGGCCACCTCAAGGTATTTAAGGCTTGAGATTTCGGCAATTGTGTTTTTCTTGTGTTTTTTTCAAAAAAACGATCAGTTATGTCTTGTAGAAAACAGCGATCAGCTTTTGATCAAGTATCCGAGTTTGAAAGAGGAAGGGTAGTGGTCTACCGAGATTGTGGATTATCTTTCAGGGAAATCGGTAGTCGTGTTGGACGAAACCAAACAACTGTAATGCGGATATGTGACCGTTGGATGCAGGAGGGTACGATGGACCGACGTGATCGATCGCATCCACCTCAGTGCACCACTTCACGTGAGGACAGGCAAATTGGGCACATGGCAGTGACGGATCGCTCAGTCACATCACGAACCATAGCACAGCCCATTGAGTCTGTAACACATCATTCAGTGTCTGCGCGTACCATTCGACACCGTTTACAGCAGAGTGGTCTGTCCGCAAGACGTCCATTGCTTGGTCTACCCTTGACGCAGAACCACAGACGTCTTTTCCGCCAATGGTGCGATGAAAGAAGGGTGCGGGTGGCAGAATGGAATGAAGTTGTCTATACTGACGAGTCATACATCTGTCTGCGACACCACGATGGTCGGATTCGAGTCTGGAGACACCGTGGAGAGAGGATGCTGAACAGCTGCGTTATGCACCACCACACTGGTCCTGCACCGGGTATTATGGTATGGGGCGGTACTGGATATCACTCTCGCACTCCTCTAGTACGCATTGCCGGTACTTTAAACAGCCAGCCCTGCATCTCCGAGGTGTTGGAGCCAGTTGTCCTTCCTTACTTTCAGGGCTTGGCCACAGCCATATTTCAACAGGATAATGCGCGACCACATGTGGCACGCATTGTCCAAAGGTTCGTCGTCAATCACCAGATTGAATTGCTTCCCCGGCCGGCTTGCTCTCCGGATCTTTCACCGACAGAAAACATGTGGTCCATGGTTTCTCAACGATTGACCTAGATTACATCCCCAGCTGCCACACCAGATTAACTTTGGGAACGTGTGGAAGCTGCTTGGTGTACTGTACCCCCAAAAACACATCCAAAGTCTCTTTGAATCAATGCCGAGGCGTGTGGCAGCGGTGATCTCCAACAATGGCGACTACTCTCTGGCTACTGATTCTGGCAAGAACCACACTTCACAGAAGTCTATAAATTTAATCATTTGTTACTTGGTCAACATGTTATCTACAAAATAAATTTTGTTGTGCTATCTCTTGTCTTTCTTGGTGTTGCATTTACGGTGGCCAGCAGTGTATTTAATAGACCATTTTATTAGCTTTATAAAAAATACCAAGTTTATTACTTTCCGTTCACTAGAACAAAAACTACAAGTGTTTTCGTGAAAGCAGATGTCGTTAGTTTAATCAAGATGTCATACTTTAAAACGCGTTTTACTCGAAATGTGTGTATGTTTTTTAAATGCTCAAATGGAGCAGCAATTGCTCAAAAAGTGTTGAAAATAATTTACTGAAATTTTTTGTGTATGTTCTGTATAACAGTAGAAGCGTTTTAACCTTCATATTTATCAATCACTGTTTTATTACAAAAAATTTACAATCCCTTATTTTAATATAATCACTGTTATTTTAAGCTATTTTATATAATAACTAAGATAAAGTGCTCTAGTTTTTGTAAAAATCAAAATATCTCTTATCCTGAAGGTCATTTAAAAAATGAATAACATAGCAATACATAAGAAATAAAAATTGAAAATTTGTTCATAAACTTTTTGTACAGAATGGGCCCCGTTTATGTTATTTTTTGTCATTTTCTACCAATTTTTTTCCATTTTAGTAATATTAATTTCTTTTTCTCTTCTTAATTTTATCATATTTTTCTTAAAATGTACTAAACGAATCTAAAAATCCCAATAAAATCCCCATACCTCCGTTTTTTTAAAAAAAAGTTGTTGCAAGTGGACGAATGCCTTAATGGTAAGATGTATACATCAATAGCAGCTAATAACGATACTATTCGTTGTATATGTGACTTTAGAGCCTTTTCTCTTAAGCCGATTATGAACCGGAGCAAAACAGCATAGTAAATATAAAACAATATATACCGTATTTACTCGAATCTAAGCCCCGCCATTGATTCTAAGTTCCTACTCCAATTCTCAAAATGTTTTTGTGAAAGAATGTTGTCATCAAAAAGAAAATTCTAAGCCACACCCCCAATTCTCTACACAAAAGTAAAAGAAAACATGTAAAAGGTTCATTGATATCCGATACTTTAGAAATTTAAAAATAAAAAAATAATAAGGAATAGAAAGAAGTTAATAATTAATTTATTTAACCAGTATTAAGAACTTTCAAATACATACATGAACCTATAATT
This sequence comes from Trichonephila clavata, assembly GCA_019973975.1. Lineage (NCBI taxonomy): Eukaryota > Metazoa > Arthropoda > Arachnida > Araneae > Nephilidae > Trichonephila > Trichonephila clavata. Next base: position 2,939 of record BMAO01038518.1, read on the forward strand.
ACTCTAACTGTCAGTATCATATTTCGAAAAGGATTCGTCATTTCTATTGTCACAACTGACCTCGGTATTGGCGCCGGCGTCACATTTTCCCACACGGTGTCATCTTCCGTGCCATCCAATACATTTGTTATGAAACATTTTACTAAAAGAATGTAAAAGTATTACAAAAGACTGTTGAACATTTACAAGCAAAAATTATATCATTTTGTTTACGCCAACGACGTGCATTTGTTTCATCCGTGTCAAATTTCCAGTGCTGTGTTTCCGGCTTTTTCTGCACATAAAATTGCCTCCCTTTTCATACTTGCGTCATAGTGAACTCGTCTTGATACTATTACCTCTATCTTTGATGATTAGGTGATCAAAGAAAATTTATACAAAAATATTTCCTAAACATGAGCAGACAACGATGTTTAAGATAAACTGACTTACTGAAGATAAACTGTGGAATGTGTGTGCGGGATAAGCCATCGATGCAAATGGCCAGAATGGATGGTTAAATTTTTCCTTTTGAAAGGGGTGGAAACTCAATTTCCCTCTTTCAACAAATGTTTTGCTTTCGATTTTAAGCCGCACCCGATTTTCAGATGCATTAACAGTGGAAAAATAGAGCGGCTTAGATTCGAGTAAATATGGTATATATTTTTATATCGTAATCTAGGTTGATATCCATCACTTTAACCAAACTTGGTTAGAGTCATATACCAATCATTATTTTGGAACTTTTAATTGTCCCAGACACAAGTCTATTCAGAAGAATTTTAAAAAAAAATCCTGAATGTGTGTGCCTTATACACATAAACAATTTCACCGATAGTATTTCCGTGAATCAAGATTGCTCCTAAGAGTTCTATATTCTTTTCGTTGCAATACCTTAATAACGTAGCACTTATGCTACGACTTGTCAATATTTTCCTCAATCCGAATTGAAACATGATGGACCATATTAGACAGTTCTTGAAACTTATCACTCAGTTTGTTTACTATCTCGCTTCTCAACTCTCTGCCATCGTATTTTTTTATAAATGTACCACAAAACAGTTGCAGTTTTTTGAAGCAGACAAAATCAAAAGACTTTATCACGTATTATTTGACCAATGTGCTTTCCGAAAATTATTTCGAGAGGTTTACGAACTAAATAGCTAATTTCGTAACAAGATTTCGTTATCGATTCATTGTTTTCATGTATTTCGTAAGCACTTGTTGATACTGAAAGTGAATCTTCGAAAATGTTTGTAATTCTCTTTCTCTGTCTGTTTCTTAGTTTACATTCGAATCATAAAAAACTGCTCCTTCGAATTTCTCTCCATCATAATTAATATTATACAACCTCTGACAATAAAGTTCGGTGAATAGTCCTGCAGCATTAACGTAGATGAAATATTAATGAAAGTTACATTACTGTCCTTCTAAATAGTCACCTTCCATAACTATACACTCATGAGATCTGCTGTACATGTCCTGGAAACTTTGCAAGAAGTCATCCTTTGGGATGGAGTTCAGAAGCTTCGTCACGTTTCGTTGGACGTCAGGAATATCGTCAAATCTTTTTCCTTTCAAAGCGAGTTTGAGTCGTGAAAATAAGAAGTCTAGAGGATTGAGATTTGGTGAGTATGGATGTTTAATTTGAACCCTTTCCTCCTTTTTTGCTAGGAACTGTTTGGCAATATTGGCTGTGTGAGCATTATCATGAACAAAAAAATCATGAGTTTGCTTTGCGTACTGGGATCGTACCCCGCGAAGACGTTTCATGAAACGGATCAAAGCTTCAATGTACCTTACAGCATTCATTGTCGTTCCCTCAGATAGAAATTCCTTGTGAATAATGTTTTGACTCTCAAAAAAGGTGATGATCCTCGTTTTGATGCTGGATTTTTCTGCTCTGACCTTTTTCCAACGAGGTGATACAGGAGAACGCCATTCCATGCATTACTATTTCGTTTCAGGGTCTTACCTGAGACACCAGGAAGTTTCTTTCGGAGTCTTGCCAAGCTTTAAATTGATGTATTGTTCATTCATTTTCCTGTCCTCAGTTAAGAACCAATGCACTAAACAAGTACTTTGCAAAACAAGTCTTACACGAAATACAACTGAACAACGGAGGGGACACATGGTCAACACCTGTCACTACGTATGTGCAGCGTTTTGTTTCGCCAGTGTTGCCAGATCGATCGTTCAAAATTCATTCCATTGAACTTTATTATCAGAGGTTGTATACTTTAAACACATTGATTATTGCATTGTTTATGTTTAAATTTTATTCCTTCTTTCGTTTCTTTTGAAAGCGACATCCGAAGAGTAAAAGTAATATTGATCTTAAATTTCGTATAGATTTGGACAATAATTTAATAACTAATAATAGTGAATTGATTGATAGTGAAAAATTATTCATGACCTTTGTCAAAATATTACGTAACTTTATGACAACAAAATCAATCAACCTATGGCACTGAGAAAGAGAAAATATAGGTAGCGTAGAAGACAAAAGGTAATTTATTATTTTTATCTTAGTCTACTTCAATTGATCAACTGATCACTGAAAATAAACAGCGAAAGAATACTTCTTTGGCTTCATTCTCAAAAAAAAATTATATAAATACCAAAAAGAGTATAGTTACAGAAATCCGTTTCGCATAGTAAAAAAGGAATTTTTCATTTAGGAATTACTTAAGCAACTATACTTCAATTGTAAGCTTAGGCATGCTAAGATAATAATTTTAAAAAAATAATCAATAATAACTGTCAATAATTAACATTAAGTTTTACTTTGAAGTAAAATATTTAAAGCTGAAAAGGTTTATCCTTAAAATGTACTCGTAATATAGTTATGCAGTGGCACAGACAAAGGCGGGGGGGCTAGGGGTCTGGACCTCCCCCTTCCCCAAAGTCCTTGAGTTTTTTTCGATTGATGATAATCCTATATGTATATATATAACGTAGAATTTAATTAATTACTTGTAATTAACAACTTATTTTGTTAATTAAAGCTAATTATTAATTCAATAATTTATTTTTTACTGTTTTTTGTTAACAAAATCGACAAAATCAGAAGAATCAATTGGTGTTGTCTTGAGGTATGATACGAGTTGAGGACTTTCGACCACGGACAACCTCCCTTGAAATTGGAGGTCTGGATCTTCCCCTTCCCCAAAGTCCTTGAGTTTTTTTCGATTGATGATAATCCTATATGTATACATATATAACGTAGAATTTAATTAATTACTTGTAATTAACAACTTATTTTGTTAATTAAAGCTAATTATTAATTCAATAATTTATTTTTTACTGTTTTTTGTTAACAAAATCGACAAAATCAGAAGAATCAATTGGTGTTGTCTTGAGGTATGATACGAGTTGGAGGACTCTCGACCACGGACAACCTCCCCTTGAAAATTTTTTGTATGCGCTACTGAGTTATGCAAAACTATGTTAGTCTAAATATTATCCAAGTTTTATATGATTTTTTTTTATTTTAACAAATTTGCTCTGTTTTCTATTTCTGCTGAGACACATCTGTTGATAAAAAATATATTAACGGACTTTACATAATGAACTTTACTTATATTAACGGACTCACACTACTTTATTTTTTCTCCGAGATATTTTCAAATAAAACTTGCATCGAATGCTGAGTGACATTTGTCACAAAATTTCGTTCAAAGGATGAATGACGTAGGAGGCATTGAAAATATATGAAACGCAACTAAATGCGTCACTTGGATAGCTGAAAGAAAACGGTAGCTCCTTCCACAATCAGGAACAATAGACTGATTGGTCTTTTTGCAGTGGATTCAATGAGTTTAAACGAATAAAGAAACTAATGTGGCGACTTTCTTTTTTTAGGAGAGAAATATCAAGAGGGATGTGTGTGTTGTGTTTTTTTTTTCTTGTGCTTTTATGTGATTAGGTTCAGCAAATGGATTGGTCTAGTCCCATGTTTTCAATAAGTTTAAGTGAATGAACTAATGGAAAAGATTTCCGTTCCCTTCGCGACTAGGAAGTTTCAAAACGCACATTCTTTTTTTTTTTTTTTACGGTCTCTTAGGTGTGATTAGTTCGAATGATATGTTTTTTTCAGAGGGGTTTGTGAATCTCGTGAAAAAAAAGAATCAATATAAAATGATGTAATACTTTTTTTCCTTCAAAAAAAAAAAAAACCTCTTAAAAGGGGTACTTCTTTTTGTACACATTTTTTCTCTTAAAATACACATTTTTTTGCGATAGAAGTTTTTTTTTTAGTTTCTACATTGGGTAATTGTTAATTAATAGAATTGTACAAATAGGAAAAGGAAAAGTTGTGGCACATTTAATAAGTGATGATAATTATTGATAATGATAATAACTAAACGACTACTTTCATAGTGTCTGCAATACTGTAACAGCGTTCACCTAAGCAATACTATCACCATTCAGCTGCATTTAATAACAAAAAACTAGAAGTTAAGCACACAATGTGCGGAATTTTTGTTAAAGGCAATTCGATTTTAAAGTAGGCTTAGGTGGTGTCTATTATGTTTAATAAAAGAAATCAGAAACTTGATCTTACTCACAAAAATAACCTTTTAAAAGTTAATATAAAAATCAGCATGTATGTGTGTGTTAAAAAAAATCCGCTATTATCCGTATCTATCCGCTTTTCTCCTTTGAATTTCATTGCTAAATTTAAGGCTTACTTAAGTTTTATTAAAATTCTTGGAGAACATTATTATGGTTTTAATTCAACCTTCAAAACATGAAAAGTTGTATGTACTATAAAGAATTAGCATGTAGGCATGATCTGATTGATCAAGAGAGGGTGCTGCTGCATGAAGGAATTGGTCTTTTTCTTATGAGCGGGGAAAACGGTGGAATTAAAGAAGGAGGGAGGAATGTGGGGGTGAAACAAGATGTTTTAAAAAAGAATCATGAGATTTTTATCATGTGTTTTTTTAATAGTATTGTGTGTTAATAGAAAAAATAATAATAAACTGTTATTCCGGTAAGTTAGAGTTATGTTTCCAATTAGAAAGACATAGGACTGTATCAATACCTTATCTCACTCTGGAAATTTTCAAATTGCCCACTTAAAAAGATCGTAATATTTCAATTGACCTTGAAAGCTCTTTTTCACATTCTTTACATTATAAGCAATTTAAAAATGCCGCATTACTAATGCCTAACATTTGCAGGAACATGCTTATCAGTTGTCCAGATTTCATAAACATCTTTCGTCATATCTTCGGAATTCGAAATTATTTATCTGTTATCAATGCAATGTTTTCAACGAAATGAGCTTTGGTTATAGTATTTCGCGTGCCCAGGAAACTTTCTGAAATTTCTTTCTCTTTCTCCATTTCACGCGTAGTGTCAATAATATGTATTAAGGGTTTGATAATAATTACTTTATCACGTTAAATGATATCACTATGATTATGGACGACCTTCATTTATTTTTTTACCATTCAAAATATATAATGATTATTTGCTTCTTTGAAACTTAAAAAAAAAATCACTCGTAAGTAATATAGGTACGTCGTTTTTTTTAAAAGTTGATTTTTAGAATTTTATATCATCTATTATCTTTCATTTTACTAGGAAAGAGAATTTAAAAAATATATATATATGGCTGGATTATTAAGCTAGATTATTATAATCATTGAAATGATACAAACATCTTTTGTTCTTTATAGAATGAGAACAACGGTACTGATTCACAATTGTTTGAAATTCCGCGGATTAGCAAGCAACCAGACTAACAGAAATAGTTTCTAATTTTGCATATTTCTCTATACTTTATGACGAGAGAGATCCTATACAAGGAATAACTATTACTTTTGTAAAGGAACAAAGAACTAGCCCCTTTTGGTGAGAGGGCGCAACAGAAACGTGGAATTCAGTTAGTGCCGAATAGCAACATTGAAAAGAAGAGAGGGAAAAAAGCGAGATGTTGTGTGTGTGAGGTGTGATATAGAACACTTCAGAACTTTAAAATTTAAATGTTTTCTTTTAGTATTTTCGTAAATGTATCTGACACCCTGTATTGTGAACAATATGCGTGAGAAATTAATAAATCAATTTTCATTTAATACTCTCTTTTCCATGAAAAAATAATCTACGCTACTACTACTCACACCTTGTGACATTTTAGATTTTTTCTGGGTTTCTTTTCATATTTGTAACATTATGTAATATTTCACAAATATTTATGAATATCAAAAAATAAAGAATGACAAATAAAATGAATACAATCCGAAAATATTATTGTAAAAACTAGGTGTATTGTGTTCAGCATCGTTTATTTAAGAACGCTCAGGATTTATCGGAACAAAAATGTGTATTTGATTTAGATTTAACCTTCTAATTAATTCTTCAAGGAGTTGTTTCAATGTTGTGTAAAACAATAATTGTAGCAAAAATAAAAATATATTTCCTGCAAAAAAAAATATATATATCACCCTTTGAAATAAAGAGACAGATAGTATATGAGCCCTAATAGGTTCGGTTATGCAGCGATTTACACGTTGTTACTGCTAACTGTTTTTAAAAATGGCATTGAAGTACTGTACAGTTGATCCTTTTAGCAAAAAGTACGTATGAAGATGTTCCACGTGCTCGCGTAAGATACATTTCCACGTTTGAAAATTTTTAAAATTTTGGCCTTCACCAATCAAAGATAGCGCCAAAAGAGCTGAAATTCCTGGAATTGGTTTGAGAAGTGTCCATTGGATCAGCCTAAGAGGATAGTGGTATACTTTCAACATCTCGGAATAAATGGGTCTGAAAGAATTTCTCGTGTTCAACGTTGGGAGAAACGGAGGGCGAAGAAACCCGTACACGGCGGGCAAAGAAATTTAAAAAATTTCGAAAAAGGGAACTTTAACGGCATATAAAAAGAAATCACACCCACCCCTGAACGTGCTGATATTGAGAAGGGAAAATTTATAAAAGTAGAGAAAACCCGTGCAACGCCGGGCCGTGGAGCTAGTTTCTTACATTTTTAGGATCAATGATTTCTTAAGCGAATAGTGAATTATAATCCCCCCTCCTCAAAAAGTCAACTGTAGGATTCACTGCATTGTTTAATAATGAACATAGGGCTATTTCAACTCTCACGACAAAAAGTGTAATTCGTTAAGGCAGAATTTTTAAACTGTTCATCACCGCGGCCCCCCTTTATGTGTCAATCTAACAGTGATTTGAGTGATTTAAAAGTTTATCAATAATTCTAAGACTAAGAATCCAGTTCTTAATCTTTGCGCATGTGTTTCTACCGTATTTTTAAAAAATATTACATTGTAGTAATGGCTATGTAGTTGCAAACAATAAAAAATTTAATTATTATTCCTGATCTAAATACATATTCTAGTAGAGTTTTCATTGAGGATAATTTAGAGATCTAGTCTAGGAAGGCACATCTTTCCACTTTCCAAGAGATCTTTCAGAGCCTGTAAAAGAGGAAAATTTTAACATTAAAGGAGAGACATATATTATATATATATATATATATATAAAAAAATATATATATTCACAGACCCCTATAAATGCTGCAGTGGCGTAACGTACACCCCCCCCCCGCATCGGTCCCAAAGCCTGACTGACGCCAAGTACGTACGCATTGCAACGTCCTACTTGAGGCCCCAAAACTGATTTTGCAGGGGCGCCCTAATGTTCTCCGCTACGCCACTGACTGTGCGGACCCCCCTGGGTATCCATAGACCACAATTTTAAACAAACTAAATAAAAAAAAGAAACCAGCCGCGAAAAAGAATAAAACCTCCTTCACAGAAAGAAAACAAAAGCAATTGTTTGATGTTTTCAATTTTACGAAAATAAATTCAACTACAACAAAAAAACGAAAATTCCTTTAGTTTTTGCATACTCTTAAATTACAATTCTCTTATTTCTTAACATCTCAAATCTAAATCAGAATTCAAAAGTTTTTATTATTCTTATTGAGAAGCATTTCTAAAAGAATGAGTCATGAACCTAAAAGAAAAAAAGAGCCACGGGCAAAAGAATTTTCAGGCCTCCGATTCGCACGCCTGGGAGAAGAATAGATAGAAGGACCAAGTTATGAAATGCTCATTCTCCGCCTGTACTTCACGTTCAATATGCACTCACGCACGGCTATAAAATCATAAAGAGTGGAATAAGCCTTCTTGGACTTCCATTTCCATGCGTGAGACTTTTGAATGAGACGTGCCCAGAGAATATCGCAGAGGATTAACAATCCTCTCGATAATATGCAGCGATGATTTACTATCATTATTTTTTTATTACTGATGATCCTCTCTGAGGTGAACTGCTTCGCTCTTCCTTTTCTAAATCTTGACCATTTGTGTCACGATGAAACCGTAAATAACAGTAGAAGACTGATAGTAAAATCTTACTAATGCTTATTTAATTACTCTCTTTTCAGTCATTGCTTGGAAGGGTAAATGACTAATTCTTATTAATTTCTGGAAGAAAATAGTATATTTTGTGTACTAAACCGTATTCCTTTGAATACATGTCCTAGTAAAAGTATTGTTTATTAAAAGAAAAAGATTCAGGGAAACAGAAAATATTTAATATTCGCATAACTTTTCCTCCTTCCTATTTTTCGTCTTGTGGAATGACCAGTGGCTCACACAAGGGAGGTGTCCTAAATGTCCGGACCCCCCCCCCCAAAGCCCTTGAGTTTTTTTTCGATTGATGATAATCTTATATATATATATAACGTATAACTGAATGAAGTACTTGTAATTAGCAATTTATTTTATTAATTAATGCTAATTATTGATTCAATATTTTATTTTTTACTGTTTTTTGTTAACAAAATCGAAAAAATCAGAAGAATCAATTGGTGTTCTCTTGAGGTATGATACGAGTTGGGAGATTTTCGATCATCGACTCCTCCCTTGAAAAATTTTTGTGTGCGCTTCTGGAAATGCCCATAATATGTTGGTTGGTATCATGTCTTTCGAGGAGTCAAATGGATCCATGTGTAGAAATGACAGTTTTTTGCCAGTTCCATAATCTTTTCACTATATAGTTCTCCCTGGAAATGAAATTTCCCCAAACTTTGCTGAGTTTCAGGTATTGTCGAACAGGTGAAGATGTGTTCTGCAGTTCTACAAGGGGCAGTTTCTACAAGTTCTACTCGTATATAATCTGGTGCTATCTTTTGTAATTTTCATTTCTCCAAAATGGTGGGTTCTCAATCCAGTAATGGCTCCGTTGTCATCAATTTCACATATTTGCTCTTTTTTAATAGATTTTTTTTAAGTATATTTGGCAATGACGAGGATTTCTTGTTGAGATTTCTTGCCTTTTTAGCCAGTTCATCGGCTGTCCGTTTTCATCGATTCCAACATGCGCTGGAATCCATTGTATATTATATGTCTTTCCTATCTGGTTGATTGTTTCTAGGTGTTGGTGTACATCCTGTGTGAGTTATTAATGTCTCTGCTATATTGCCTCTAGGGCGGCCTTAGAGTCACAGTAAATTACAAGTCCTCTGGCTTTATCATTATCATTTAAGTCGATGTAAATTCTCATGGACATCTCATGGAAAAAAGGGTTGTCATTGCCCGTAGCGTAACGGAGAATATTGGCCCCCTCCCTGCAAAGTCAATTTTTGGGCGCCCTAGAATCTTGAGTCCCGCCACTGGTCATTGCCACAAGAAGCTGGGCTTTTGCCTATTGATTTCAAAAATTATAGTTCAAGCTCTGTACAGAAGTCTGTGCCATATATAGGCAAAATATTATTATTATTATTGAAACCTTTTTCATAAAATAAGAATATTTCGAAAATATGTCATTCTTTTTTCATTTCTTACCAAAAAATTGCATTTAAGTAATTTTATTTTGTAATAATAGTCAAAACAATTTTATATGTATATTCTAATTCAGGTGACACCAATTTTTTAAAAATTATTCATTTATATTCTTTTGCAAAATTACGGTTCCGAACTCACCAAATAAAAAATATATTTTAATAGATTTATCGGAACTGGATTTATTTCTCCTAATTAAAAAAAAAAAGAACAAAACGAAATTATATACTCGGGGCTGTGATTACTCTCCCAAATAAATTAAAAACCATTCTATTCAAAGAATAGGACTTAACAAAAAAAAAAAAAAAAAGGAAACAGCACACTGCGCGTGCGCCAGTTAGAGCATGTCGGTGACGCGAGGTTCCCCTACCAAAAAGTGCCCAACGCCGCTAAAGAATTTTCACTTCAAAAACAACAATAGTGATTGAAAAAAAATTAATTTGTTCCTTTTCCAAACAAAAAGTCGATATTATTTTTTGAGCTTTTTTAAACACCAATCAGTTTTGAAGGCATTACCAACAAAGTTGACACACACTCTCACATTATAAAGGGTAATAAACTGCTGGCAATATGTGTCCACCTTAGATTAATTACCTTAAACAAAGCAATTGTTAAATTTGTCCCAAATAAATTTAAATTATAAAAACCCAAATAAATTAAAAACCATTCTATTCAGAGAATAGGATTTAGCAAACAACAGCGATTTAAATATAATTTATATATTTGTTCCTTTTTCAAACAAAAACTCGATGGTATTTTTCGAGCTTTTTCAAACACCCATCAGTTTTGGAGGCATTACCACCAAACTTGACACACACTCACACATTAAAAGGCTAATAAACTGCTGACATTATGTGTCCACATGAGATTAATTACCTTAAAAAAGCAATTGTCAAAAACGTATGTTCATTTGTCCCGTCACAACCACCTTTACTCCACCAAGACGACAACCAAAACAAACGCATTTTAAAAGAAGTCACGTCAATTTGACGTCCCCAGACAACAAAGCCCGTTACGAGTCAACGCTTCGTCAACTATTTGCCACCGCCACTTTACTTCCAAAATCATCTGAGAAGATAGATGCACAGATTCTAGCCAAGAGACCCAAAAAGGTGGTAGTAACATAGAAGCAAATCTGCCGCACAAACCGGTTTCATCTAAACCCCGTAATGAAGATTTTTATTTATTTATTTATTCGTTCTTTTTTTTTTCCTGTCGTTATTTAATGTTCTTTTTTTCTTGTTTTATTTTCTTGCAGAACCACCGTATAGCAGCCCCGAAGCGTCAGGAACAACATGTTGGGATTCCTGTGATATCCACACTATCTCAGAGAGAGCATGTTTTTTCCCCAGAACAATTGATGCTCGTGCTCAAGCATGAGGAAGTGGAAACGGGCATTTGTTAGGTTCGCATATATAATGATAGAGAGCTCCATTGCTAAAAATGGATTAACACAATGGAAGGAGACTTTTAGCATTTAATAAAGTAGTGGAGATATTAATATCTCATTATGATGGTTCGATACAAGAAATAATAAATGATTAAGTTCTTTTTATTTATACTCCCGAGATACTTGTTCATTCATCTGTTAAACATTAGACACAGTGCAGAACTATTTTTGTCTCCCCTAACATTAATAGAATGTTCTAGAAAATATTCCGATATTCTATCTTCTATACTATAAAATCTTTTTAAATACGTGCATTATATATATATATATATATATACTATGCGATAAAATCAGAGAGGTAAACTTTGAGTCAAAATTTCGAATGGAATCAAATCACACATATTTATACTACCTTATTTTTCACCTTCACTTTCTAGTCTTACTGATTGATTGCTTGATTGATTGACGCCGTGTCTGCGGTAGCCTATCGGTCAAGCTAACGAACTCGTTGCCGGCGTGTCATGAGTTCAAGCCCGCGTGCCACTGAAGACTCGCCGTGTAAAATGGCTAATGCATGTTAAATCTGTCAAGCTTAAAGTCCTCATGTGGCGTGAGTGAGTGAATATTAACGTCACCCTGTTTAGCTATACGAGGGCTTTTGGCGACGACCTCGTAATTTTGAACCATGATCAAGTGACGAGGACGACATCCGAGCTGGCACCCTATCCTAACTACCACACCAACGAGAGGACGTTTGAGCTGTTGACAGATTTAAAGTGCATCGCTCCCATACACGGCGTATCTTCAGTGATACTGGGCTCGAACTCATGACCCTCAGCCATGAGTCCGTTACCTTGGCACTAGGCTACGGCCCATGCTAATAAATTTTTTTTTATTTCTTGTTTTGTTGAGAAAATATTTTCTTTGTTCAATATGTATTTTCTAAAATCTGTAACTCTTTTTCAATTAAATTGAGGTCTTCTGTGTCAAATTACCAATCGTCATTCGATCTTCTGATTGAATTGGGTCTATATCTTCAATGTCTTGTTCTTGCTCATGCATTTTTATGAGCTCATCCATTGTCAGTTCCTGATTATAGGAATCCAGCAGTTCTTGAACGTCATCACTATCCACTTCTAAATTTATTTGTCTCGTAAGATTGGCAACATCTTCAATCAAAATACAAATTTTATCACGCTCTGGCACTGATTCCGCCTAAATTTAAGTGACGAGAAGAAAAAAGAAAGAAAAAAAAAAGAAGAAAAAAAGAAAAAGAATCGCTGCGAAAAATCGCGATTTGAAAATTGCGAAAGAATTCGCGTAAATCGAGGAGTATTACTGTATTCCCAGTAACTCCAGGAAAAAAAATATATGGGGAGAGAGGGATTCATGCTAGAACAAAAAATTCGTGTAAAAAAATATAGTGGGGAACCATGTTATTTCAAAATCGTGTAAAAAAAAAAAAAAAAAATTGGGTGTTTATATTTTTTTTGATACTTAAAATTCATTGACGAAGAGGAATCAGACATATACAATTGACCTAATATTTCAGTATGAATATTACGAGTGGAAAAAATTCTATAACTTAAAACACGTAAAATAAAAAGAATCGATTCGTATCTGTAAAGAGGGGCTCTGGAAGTGTGGTGTATCAATAGTAAGACTCTTCTTCGAAGATGACGAATTCATTGGTCTGATACATCTATTACACGTCACGGATCACTGATCACTGTTAATTTCACACATCGAATATCTGCTCTCTAGGATTATGATAGCCACGATATAGGTCACTGAATAATAATATGTTGGAATTGGAATATGTAACTCTATGACATGTCATAGACTGTGTTTATTTTTTAAGAAGGAAGACCGTCCAGCGCAATGAAGGTCACGATTTATTTAAGTTAAAATAAATAAATGTAAATTATATATCAAGTATATTTTTTTGTGTGTGGAGAGTATCGTCGAAAATTCAAAAATGGTGTACAAAGGAGTTGGATTTACGTGTGACAAGGTTTCATAAAGGAATTGTTTGAAAAAAAACAATCAACTAATTTTTTTTTAGATACTATGATAAGAAATAAAAAGAAAATGCATAAATAAATAAGAATTTAACTTCATATAAGGCAGGGGAGGGTAAACTTTCCAATGTACGGGCTACTTCTAATCTTTTCAAAATGCTGCGTTCCACCCAGTGATGTAGGTGTGGTGAGCTATAAAAAGGTCTACATTATTTATAATAACTTAATAATAAATGCGGATATGTACTTACCTACAATAACTACAATACAGAAATCCTACAACTTTAAGACCGCATTTAAAGCAAAAACACAAGATATAAACATAATAACAGTCCCAAACATAATAATATAAGATGATGCATTTATTATCAAACATTTAAAAAAAAATTTTTTGTGTCGTAAAGTTAGTTTTTGTAGTTATAGTCAGTAGAGGATTTAGTCTGCATATATACTGTCAGCCAATCTTCAATATTTCGATGTATAATTACTAACTGCTTATCTCCAGGTGGTCACCCCAAAGCGTCTTGGAGGTCCACCGGTCGATCGTGATAGATTTAATGCCCATCCCTGATAAAAGGCATTAATTTTCATAAAACGCAAATGCATGTTTAATATTTTTAACGAGTGAAATAGTGATAGTGTTTTTTTTTTGGCGCAACAGTTAATAGGAGAGATATATAATCAAATAAATATTCAATGCATAGAAGCGTGATATTAAAATGAAACCTGTTCAGTCCGTAATTGTATCTATTTTTTGTCGCGAATGCCATCCTCTGACTGAGCACCTCCGTCAATGTTTTGATGTAACCCTCCGCACCAGTTGTTGTTGAAGCTTCCATCTTGGAACAGCGTGCGAATAGCACCGTCTCGAAATAAACCAAATTACAGTCCAATAGTAGCATCGTTCTTGTAAAAACTCGTACCAGCGTTCACGAACATTTGATTAGCACGACATTAAAAAACCTAATAAAAATTAATTCCATGCAAATGTCTTGGGTAACCCTTGTGTTGTGAATTATGGACCGGGTGGTCTGAGTGGGTGGAGCGTGGTTGACACCACCTTCAGACTCCACGTGGTCTCTCTCGATAGAAACCATATATAACGGATTCTGTCTCAGTTGAATCTTGAACTTGGCTTCAGTATAACTAGAGTGCTTGTTTACTCCTATATTTTAAATCGGACTCTTTTTCTTGGCTTCGGCGTACCAGGTGCCGTTGTTTACAAGGATTTTTATCTCGAATATTAGAATTCTCTTCATTTTTAGTCTAATTAATTTAATGATTTAATTTGTTAAAGATTGTTAAGTTTATTGTTGAAAGTTATTGTTACCAATAAATCCAGGAAAAGACAATTCTAGGACTCTAGTATTTATTATTATTTTATAACACCACACACACGCAGCAGTATTGACCACACCTTGTGTGTTTTCCTTCCTAAGAATGACTTCGAGGAGGATCAGTAATTCGAGTATTGATGCTGATCAGGTGGGTGATATTTGTCCATTCTTGAAGTGTATTTTAGAGCCTTTAATTCATAAAAATATCGGTGAATGGCTCAGTGGATTCAATCCTTTGGGTGGAGGAAATAAATATATCTCGCGGACCAGCAGGGTCCAGCCTTTCGAGGCCAATGGCCATTACCTAAGTGCAATTTGTTTGTGGTAGGTTGAGAACAGTACAAGTGGAGATCCTTATTTCACCATTTGGAAAGAACGAGATTATTCCAGTACCTTGATTATTTTCTTCTCATCCATTGGTCTTCGAACCTACCGGTTCCTCTTCTTTGTTCTAGCGAAACCAGGTCACATTTCTCTAAACTGACCACGTATCAAGTACGTTTTCCCAGTTGGGGCTCAGAAACTTGGCCTTGCAGAGGAGCGCTAATATTCTCAAATTATTCTGTTTCCCAGAGTCATTTGTAGGGGTGGAAATGAATTTAATTTTCCATTGAGCCTTTACATTTAACAGGGTTCTTGGTCCAGAGGAGGTTGCATTATTTGTAAGAATATCTCCTTTATCATTTAAATGGTTGAATGTCTTGTTGGTTATATCTGGATGCTTAATTTAAATGTAGTCTGTAATTTATGTAGCTGGAGATTCATGCTCTTTCATAACTTTTTCATGGTGGTACAAATTATTGTTTCTAGGGTGGAGAATCTGAAACCATTTCGTGATAAATAAAAATAATGAAATGTTAAGAGAAATAAAATATATGTGTTTCTCCATGATGTAGTTTAATATTTAAAGTAAAATTGTTGTATTCTAATGGATCCTTTTGTCCACGATAAATTTTTAAGCTCATGTTGTTTATCCGGAAAAATAGTCATTTATATTTAACTCAATGATAATTAAATAAAATTTTCAAAAGGCTCTGTCTCAATCACTTTTTATGAATCTCCTGAAACCATGCTGATTCATGTCATGATTTCAAGATTCATAGAAATCCCCAGCACTTTATTAATTTTCTTAATTAATTTTGTAACAACTCATGAGCAAACAATACTAATTTTATAGATTCGCGTTCCCAACAAAATATTTTTGTAGCAACAATCTTTTTCTTGAATGAAAACACTTCATATTTACTCTATTCTGCATTTGATGTGCCAGGTACCAAAACCTTTGCATTTAGTAATGAAAAATTTGAGTGCTACTACTGGATCCAAACCGCTGAAAATAAATAAATTGTTGATGGTATTAATGTCTGGTGTGGAGAATATTGAACCCCCACAAACTGGGTTTTGGGCATGAGCCCAAATACTTAGTGCTCACATGGCTGGGCCCCTGAGTTTCTGGGCCCCTCAGTCAATCCTCGCAGTGCGGATGTATGTTACGCCACTGAGTTCATGAACCTAAAATTAAATGGACATCTTGCTTGATGCTAACGATGGTAGTGCCATTTAGCAAAAGATGGAAAATATGTTTAACAATATTCAGTAATCTTAAAAGAGATAATTATAATAACCAAATGTGAATGAAAAATATGTTACGTAAAGAATAAAAATAAAATTGGTAATCTATCATTATTTTGGTAGGATAATTAGTGGGATAGTGTGAATAATATTCCCGATAATGGTTATAAAGATCCAGTGGCCTGGTGAGCATCAGCTTTCCATCCTGGGATCGAGTTCCATCCTTTGTCAGATGGCCTCACCTTATATCCTTCAGTGGGTCGATGAAATTCACCAGCTTGTGGGGACTAAACCCACTGGGATTTCATCGGTGACCACCTGATAGAAAGGACATGCACCTTGCTTAATGGCCCCATGAAAACTGTGATGGGCATAATGGGCCTTGGCCTCATGGTGGTGTTGCCACCAAGTTTAGAAAAGTTATGAGCCTTTTAGTTTCTGTTTGACTGAGATATTCTTCTTTCTATGCAATTATTTTTGAAAATGAAGTTGAATGTTATATTCAAAAGGCGCTGTTACAGTTGAATGGAGGCTTCTCTCTTATCAAATTATCCCACGTTAATAACACAGTATTATAATCAGTCAGGATTATACATATATGTAGACATATCATAGAATAACATGACTAAAGTGTTTATTAACTCTTGAGTTCGTTTAATTGTGAAACAGGAGGTTTTGTTTGTAGGTTCATACCATGCACCTTCTCTCAGAAAGTCTAACAGTGTGGATTTATGGATAAATCTTAAAGTTAAAATAAATTAAAATTTAAGTCTATTGAATAATTTTGGGAAAATAGAAATTAATTAGTAGTCCATCAACGATCATTGTTCAAAATCTATCATCAAATTGTCTCAATATTTATAAGTTAATACTTTCTTAAATTTTAATGTCTGCTTCTTTTGTATTATGATATATCAACTTATTCTTTTACCAATTATAATTGGCCGTTTTAAATCAAGCAGCATTAAATACACAAGGCAAACTGTTTAAACTAATAAAAGCTATTATTTATATTAACAAATAAAGTAAAATTAACAATTCTTCAAAATGTATAATTATTTTACTAATACCCTCTTAATTAATTAGGTGTATAATTCATCAAATGTCTGTGTTTCTGAAAATCACTTGTTGGAAATATAATATTGTTTCTCTTAACACTTGATACAAAATTTTTCTGGATGTAAATCACACTTCAATGTTCTCAATATTAAAATTAATTTCGGATAGTGCCAGTTGGAAATCAGTTATTAGATAAAATACCATGTGCTGTCTGCTTTGATACTGTTTTTCTTTCAACTGTATATTTTCTAGTTCTCTCTCTCTCCTTTTATTTAAATCGTAATATTCATTCCTTTAGCACACGCTAATCAGTCTTTTCCTTTTCCTGTTATGAGTAGCAACCATTGCGACTTACATAAATAGCTGTATTATGTTATTCCCAAAGCAAAAGCCGAGAAAAATGGTGCATTTTTATTACCTTAATTCAATTTAAAAATTTAACCTCAAGGTTTGAGTATTAGCGTGAGCGTATTGTTATCCTACGCATCATTTCAATACGATATTATTATCAACAGGTGTACTTTTATAAACTGTCTGATGAAATCTGTCAAAACAAAACACTGGTCAGATTTTCTATCTTTTTACTGATTCAAGGATAGTATTACCTTCTGTCGTTTAAAGGCATTTTCACAACTCTAGAACTTAAACATAGTGTGTTGAGTAGCACTGCGCCTCTCATTTACTTTCTATACTGGTGAGACATTAAAATGCAATCTCAAAGAAACGGAGGCCATTTCATATTCAGGATGAAGTTAAGTGGAAAACGTGTTGTTGAATTCACTTTGACGCTGCAAAGGGTGGGTCAAACAGATGACATTTTGTGCAGGATAATGATTTTGGATTATCTTAAATCTTTTCTTCTATAATAAACCCATCGAAAATAATTTCGCAATGGTTTGTTTTATTTTATATGATGAAAAATAGATCTCTGAAAAGGCATTTTCTCAAATTCAATTATTATATTCTGGTTAACTGAATTATCATTTCTCGTTTACAGATGCATCTTGTTAAAATGACGGTACATATTATAACATGATATCCTGTCCTTCTTCAAGATAACACCAGAGTGGCAATCGATTTCGTTAGTGTCGTGGGACATTATAGCAACCAAATGAATACCACTATGTTGTCCCATATTTTAGAATATCCCACAACATTCACATATATAAATGAAGATATATTTGGGTTGATGCATGTGATCTGGCTTTTATAACGTTTCATCAGTGAAAAATGGTAGTTTAATATTTTGTACAAAATAATCCTTTTCATAATTTCAGAAAGTACATAAACCGCAGATTATAATTCTAACATATTATATACCGCTAGAGAAGGATGAAAGCAGCACAGTCATTTGCAAATCATGAACTTTGTAAAGACAAGACAATCGAAGAATCAATTAGGAGGTTTGCCACGTTCAAATCAGGTGATAATAAGGAGTTAGCCAAAGGAAGAGGTGTGGATTTAGGCAGCGATCAGATGTTGATCGGATAAACAGTGGCCTATATCAAGCATTAAGGTCGCCTCTAGAATCAGTATCTTCTTGCACAGCATGAGATTGATACCACAAGCGATGGGTAATAAACAGAGTATGGTGACTACGCTCCCGAATATCGTTTCAACATGTTTTATCAAATGCTTTTGTTGATAAATTTGTTGAAAAAGCACCTAATTCATATGCTTAATGGTGAACTCAGCCTAGAACAGTGGTAGCGAAAGATGTGCATCTCAAACCATCACTGCTGGAGGGACAGGATAGACAGACCTTTGCTATCATGGGTGTCAGGATTAATGGCATTGGTTACTAACTTCAGCCTCTGGCTGGTGGTACCGATATACAATATTAAATTAAAATATGCAGTTGGAAGCTGTGCATTGATAATTGCTATTTTAGAAATAAAACATTAACCCAAATAATTACAGGAAAAAGGAAACAAAATATTTTTAAGAGGAAAGATATTCAGTGAAATGTTGTTGATTGAAGGTGTGATCTTTGAAGGCTATTAAAACCTGATTAGAATAATAGTTTGTTTTTCGTGGTTTTGAATGTCTGGCAGCATAGGGTAATTGTGAGCATGTTCGTATGTGAACTCGATGAGTGAGGTTACCTGTAGATGTACATATCTCAATTTATAAGCAGGATGTTTAGGCTCGACATATTAGCATCAGCTGCCTCTATCGGTAGGCAGCGAACTCTGAACACAACCATGGCTACGCCTGAGAGCCTCTATCACTAACCCAGCTAATTAAATATAATTTTGGTCACTTATAAGATTGTTTGACAGGAAATTTAATATTATATGCTTTGTGTGCTTAATCTCATGTTTTAGATTTTATAACAGTTGACTCTCCATAATTCAAGGGTTAGGACAATTTAACTTCGAACTCTTAAGGTTATTATCAGAAGGTAGAAAAATTCCCAAAATACACGAGAATTTTTAACATTTAAATTCGAAACTATAATAAATAATTCTAACACATATAAATTATTTGATATTTTAAAAATGCCTGTACCAATGTCTTTACAGTTAAAGTCCTATATTAAAAGTACGAACTCAATACATTTCAGCCACACAATCTACATCTTCTCAACTGGATATTTGTTGTATAAGTCATAAACATCAGCAGAATCAAGACGGCTGGTAACGGAGTGGGATTGGTGTAATCCATAAAGACAAAACAACCAGTGTCTTTTCGTCAGGGCCAGGCCCTAAGAAGAATATGAACGATGTGGTCATCCGATGTGCATTACAGGAGGTACAGTGACCATTTGCCCGCAAAACAGCAAACTCAAGCCTGTTTATTATGGGTTGTACATGGTGGTGTCCGTTACAGGAGTTTACTCAAATGCTTTGAATTATATAGCAGTGACATGTGCAAACCAGGCACAGATTTTGTGAAATTGGTGTGTCAGGAAATGTGGCAATTGGAAGTATAGTGGTTTTCAGGGACTGATGCCTCGTGAGGTTCATTATCGAGAGGGGTTCATATTATCAGGTTTGAGTATCATGAGGTCAGGCTGTATGTGGTCATTCTGGCAATCAGCATCAAGCTGTTTGACTCTTATGTCCCAGGATAGTACAAAGATGATCATTTTAAGACTTCTTCCCGAAATCAGACAAAGGTACAATGAAAGGTGGAGTTGTGGAAGGTTAGAATTTTATAAGTTAGCAGGGCCTTTGAGGGTAATAACATAGTATAGTACAATACCGACTAAAACAAACACAATTGATGTGTTCGGAAATTATTTTATGTCTTTCTTCCAGTGAAGTGTAAAGAAGTACGGCAAATGTTTCTTCAAGTGAACTAGTGGGAATGGTATTATTCCGAACCACCTTAAGCTGCAATTAAGAGGTTTAAACCATGCGGTTTGCTTTCTCAGGACAAACCTTGAAGTAGTCTAATTTATTTTCTTGAAATTTTCTCTCCTCATGCTACAAATATAATGCAATTCTCTTGTTTATGTGACTTAATGTGAATGAAAAACAGGCTAGTGAAAATTAATTTTCAAAATTAATCAAAACACCTTATAACTCTTCTATATTATATGGTCTTTTTCGTACAGAATTATTTTAAAATATTAAAATGGTTCAAAAAGTAGTCAAATATTATTTCATATAAAACTGAGTATTTCTAGATTATAAAAACAATTTAACAAGAGATCTTGAATCGAAAATGTTTTCTGAAGACAGCTATCTAGTAATCTGAAATAATTTCAAACGGAAGGTGTCTCAACAAACAAAATTCTTAATTGTATAATTCTTACCCATTTTCACACCATTTAGCTGAAATCATTAAAATAAATTTCTTTGCAGCAAAGATTTACTTCAACTTGTGTTTTCAGATGAACTGTTAAAAACTCTATTATACAAAATGAAATTATTGTTTTAATAAACACAACTGTTCAAAGGTATTCTGGTGGGCTGATAACTCACTAATTTGTAATCAGTCGTTGGCGAAATATTGCAATTATAACCATTTCACTTCTGGTTCTTTGGGGTTTCTGCGAAATGTTTCTGTAAAAATGTATCTTCAGTGGTAAATAGTTTGTGGTACTCTTCCGTTCGCCAAGGCAAAATCTCGCCGATTGACAACATAATCAACACACAAATGACAATAATATTCGATTCCAGTGATTGTTTCATCTACCATTTTGGAGTATATGAACATTTGGCAAGAAAGGACAAACTTGATTTGAAAGAAGGTTCAGGTTGCCAGTAGAATATTCAGTTTTGGTATGGTTTTATCATTTCGAGCTTTATCTCGCCTGCATACAATAGAAACAGAAATTTGTGTATAGAATTATTTCCTTGGCGATATTTACATGATCAAACCAGATATAGTAACTTTTACTATCACTGTCACACAAAGGCTCATTGTGATTAGTAACGTCCAATTACTAAATGACGGTGCCGCATATTATACTGCGCCTATTGACTTATTATATGAACAGTACACGTTATAAATTCCAGGCATACGTATATACAGAATGGTTTGTAATTGTGAATTATATCTTGAATTTTGGCTGATCATTGAAATGTACATATGATACCAAAATGTATGTCATATACAATATTGTGACTTAACATCACGTACGAAAGGAAAAATCTTTTAAAGATCAGAACCTCTGAAATATTCAGACAATACACAGAAAAATTTAATTTATGCAGATCTCATATACATTGATTTTAAATAATTTATTTTCCACATAAGGCATAATATTGTCCATTCATACTACAAAATCTCTTATAATTTGCAAAAATTCATTAAATTAAAAATGCAAAAATTTTGTTTTTAAATGAATATTTTATTACGTTTTCTCTTTAAAATTATTCATTAATATATAAATTATCCATAACCCAAATGTTTTTATTAGCTGACATTGCAAAACTATTGGTTCTTAATCATTAAACTGATGATAAACATTTTTGTTTTCATTGGTTTAAAAGAGCAATAAATTTTGAGGATTAAGAACACAAACTTGTGACTTGTAAAGTTCATGTGGTAACAATTAAGATTAAATGTCCATGTCTGAATGTCAAGCCACAATATAATCCATAAAACAACAGCTGCTTCACCTTTCTAAATAATCTTCTCAGTGCAATTGCATGAACATAGGAAGAAAGTGAACTCTTCCCAGAGTCAGATAAGTTTATTTGTCAATTATGGACCCAAAAGAACTGAAAACCTCTTTAATCAGATGGTTTAACTGTCTTTTAATCGATAGTCCTGGAGATTAGTCGCCATATCTGAAATGGGATCTAAATTAACAGTCCTTGAATAAGGATGGGATCTGAGAAAATAGGAAATCGTTGTTGTCTGTTAGTCTTGATCAGGACAATGGAGCAAAATTAACAGAATTATTGTGTCATCGGTCCTGGACAAGTGAGCAAAATTCATTCTCTGACCTTATAAGGTGGGTAAAAATTAAGGTTCAAAGGTTAAGTTACACACAGGTGAAACATAGAAGAGGTGTTAAAAGCATGACAGAAGTATTAGAGTTATCCTAATGGCTTTCCCATGAGTGTACTCCCCTAATATCAGTGTAATCCTTTTCTAAATTCTAAAACTTCAAAGATTTAATAAAGGATCGGTTTTGTTTCAAACGCTAAAGCTCTAGATAAGTCAGGCACAGTAGATGATTAGAAACTTCGCGCATTTGAGGGGTCGCACAAATAAAGCGCTATCATGGTGCTATGCGCTCTCTGAAACCAATTACTCCTTGAGATTGTTAGAGTTTGAGTGGCTATGACACGTAGCTA
>BMAO01038519.1:0-12246 GCA_019973975.1 Trichonephila clavata
ATGGTTTGGCTGACAAGCATAGCGTTTATTGTGGCTCTTTTAGGAGCACAATACGACATCGTGACTGCTCAGGCAA
This sequence comes from Trichonephila clavata, assembly GCA_019973975.1. NCBI lineage: Eukaryota > Metazoa > Arthropoda > Arachnida > Araneae > Nephilidae > Trichonephila > Trichonephila clavata. The sequence goes on from BMAO01038519.1 coordinate 77, forward strand.
TTTCAGTTGCAACTCCTGTCCCATCAGTGTTCAGTAGCCCTAGCCTTGCGAGTGGTTTCCTTGGATGCCTCACAACTGGTATTGGACTATCTCCAGCTTTCCCGTTTCAAGAACAACAAGATTTAGATGACTTAGCCAAGGTAATTCTCTCCGCAGTAACCAGTAATACTGACACCTCAAAGTCAGCGAGAGCACAAGCCTTGAGCACTGCATTAGCATCTTCCTTAGCCGACCTACTGATATCCGAATCAAGTGGAAGCAGCTACCAAACTCAAATATCTGCCCTCACTAATATCCTATCCGATTGTTTTGTCACAACAACTGGATCAAACAATCCTGCATTTGTATCAAGAGTTCAAACACTTATAGGAGTGCTTTCTCAAAGCAGCAGTAATGCAATTTCAGGAGCAACAGGTGGCTCCGCATTCGCACAAAGTCAGGCATTCCAACAAAGCGCATCACAAAATACTGGCCTAAGTGCTTCCCGAGCAGGCTCCACATCCTCTTCCACCACTACCACCACCTCGGCAGCAGCAAGTCAAGCAGCAAGCCAGAGTGCAAGCAGTTCTTCTAGCTCTGCATTTGCACAAGCGGCCTCTTCTTCCCTTGCGACCTCCAGTGCTATCAGCAGAGCCTTCGCTTCTGTCAGTTCCGCCTCTGCCGCCTCCAGCCTTGCTTATACCATAGGCTTATCCGCCGCACGGTCCCTCGGAATAGCCTCTGACACAGCCCTCGCTGGTGCCTTAGCTCAAGCTGTGGCTGGAGTAGGCGCGGGAGCCTCTGCATCTACCTACGCTAATGTTATTGCACGTGCCGCTGGACAATTCTTAGCAACTCAGGGTGTTTTGGACGCAGGCAATGCATCTGCCCTAGCAGGCAGCTTCGCCAGAGCCCTCTCGGCCTCAGCAGAATCCCAGTCATTCGCACAGAGTCAAGCCTTCCAACAAGCATCGGCCTTCCAACAAGCAGCATCACAGAGTGCTGGCCAGAGTGCTTCCCGAGCAGGCTCCACATCCTCTTCCACCACTACCACCACCTCGGCAGCAGCAAGTCAAGCAGCAAGCCAGAGTGCAAGCAGTTCTTCTAGCTCTGCATTTGCACAAGCGGCCTCTTCTTCCCTTGCGACCTCCAGTGCTATCAGCAGAGCCTTCGCTTCTGTCAGTTCCGCCTCTGCCGCCTCCAGCCTTGCTTATACCATAGGCTTATCCGCCGCACGGTCCCTCGGAATAGCCTCTGACACAGCCCTCGCTGGTGCCTTAGCTCAAGCTGTGGCTGGAGTAGGCGCGGGAGCCTCTGCATCTACCTACGCTAATGTTATTGCACGTGCCGCTGGACAATTCTTAGCAACTCAGGGTGTTTTGGACGCAGGCAATGCATCTGCCCTAGCAGGCAGCTTCGCCAGAGCCCTCTCGGCCTCAGCAGAATCCCAGTCATTCGCACAGAGTCAAGCCTTCCAACAAGCATCGGCCTTCCAACAAGCAGCATCACAGAGTGCTGGCCAGAGTGCTTCCCGAGCAGGCTCCACATCCTCTTCCACCACTACCACCACCTCGGCAGCAGCAAGTCAAGCAGCAAGCCAGAGTGCAAGCAGTTCTTCTAGCTCTGCATTTGCACAAGCGGCCTCTTCTTCCCTTGCGACCTCCAGTGCTATCAGCAGAGCCTTCGCTTCTGTCAGTTCCGCCTCTGCCGCCTCCAGCCTTGCTTATACCATAGGCTTATCCGCCGCACGGTCCCTCGGAATAGCCTCTGACACAGCCCTCGCTGGTGCCTTAGCTCAAGCTGTGGCTGGAGTAGGCGCGGGAGCCTCTGCATCTACCTACGCTAATGTTATTGCACGTGCCGCTGGACAATTCTTAGCAACTCAGGGTGTTTTGGACGCAGGCAATGCATCTGCCCTAGCAGGCAGCTTCGCCAGAGCCCTCTCGGCCTCAGCAGAATCCCAGTCATTCGCACAGAGTCAAGCCTTCCAACAAGCATCGGCCTTCCAACAAGCAGCATCACAGAGTGCTGGCCAGAGTGCTTCCCGAGCAGGCTCCACATCCTCTTCCACCACTACCACCACCTCGGCAGCAGCAAGTCAAGCAGCAAGCCAGAGTGCAAGCAGTTCTTCTAGCTCTGCATTTGCACAAGCGGCCTCTTCTTCCCTTGCGACCTCCAGTGCTATCAGCAGAGCCTTCGCTTCTGTCAGTTCCGCCTCTGCCGCCTCCAGCCTTGCTTATACCATAGGCTTATCCGCCGCACGGTCCCTCGGAATAGCCTCTGACACAGCCCTCGCTGGTGCCTTAGCTCAAGCTGTGGCTGGAGTAGGCGCGGGAGCCTCTGCATCTACCTACGCTAATGTTATTGCACGTGCCGCTGGACAATTCTTAGCAACTCAGGGTGTTTTGGACGCAGGCAATGCATCTGCCCTAGCAGGCAGCTTCGCCAGAGCCCTCTCGGCCTCAGCAGAATCCCAGTCATTCGCACAGAGTCAAGCCTTCCAACAAGCATCGGCCTTCCAACAAGCAGCATCACAGAGTGCTGGCCAGAGTGCTTCCCGAGCAGGCTCCACATCCTCTTCCACCACTACCACCACCTCGGCAGCAGCAAGTCAAGCAGCAAGCCAGAGTGCAAGCAGTTCTTCTAGCTCTGCATTTGCACAAGCGGCCTCTTCTTCCCTTGCGACCTCCAGTGCTATCAGCAGAGCCTTCGCTTCTGTCAGTTCCGCCTCTGCCGCCTCCAGCCTTGCTTATACCATAGGCTTATCCGCCGCACGGTCCCTCGGAATAGCCTCTGACACAGCCCTCGCTGGTGCCTTAGCTCAAGCTGTGGCTGGAGTAGGCGCGGGAGCCTCTGCATCTACCTACGCTAATGTTATTGCACGTGCCGCTGGACAATTCTTAGCAACTCAGGGTGTTTTGGACGCAGGCAATGCATCTGCCCTAGCAGGCAGCTTCGCCAGAGCCCTCTCGGCCTCAGCAGAATCCCAGTCATTCGCACAGAGTCAAGCCTTCCAACAAGCATCGGCCTTCCAACAAGCAGCATCACAGAGTGCTGGCCAGAGTGCTTCCCGAGCAGGCTCCACATCCTCTTCCACCACTACCACCACCTCGGCAGCAGCAAGTCAAGCAGCAAGCCAGAGTGCAAGCAGTTCTTCTAGCTCTGCATTTGCACAAGCGGCCTCTTCTTCCCTTGCGACCTCCAGTGCTATCAGCAGAGCCTTCGCTTCTGTCAGTTCCGCCTCTGCCGCCTCCAGCCTTGCTTATACCATAGGCTTATCCGCCGCACGGTCCCTCGGAATAGCCTCTGACACAGCCCTCGCTGGTGCCTTAGCTCAAGCTGTGGCTGGAGTAGGCGCGGGAGCCTCTGCATCTACCTACGCTAATGTTATTGCACGTGCCGCTGGACAATTCTTAGCAACTCAGGGTGTTTTGGACGCAGGCAATGCATCTGCCCTAGCAGGCAGCTTCGCCAGAGCCCTCTCGGCCTCAGCAGAATCCCAGTCATTCGCACAGAGTCAAGCCTTCCAACAAGCATCGGCCTTCCAACAAGCAGCATCACAGAGTGCTGGCCAGAGTGCTTCCCGAGCAGGCTCCACATCCTCTTCCACCACTACCACCACCTCGGCAGCAGCAAGTCAAGCAGCAAGCCAGAGTGCAAGCAGTTCTTCTAGCTCTGCATTTGCACAAGCGGCCTCTTCTTCCCTTGCGACCTCCAGTGCTATCAGCAGAGCCTTCGCTTCTGTCAGTTCCGCCTCTGCCGCCTCCAGCCTTGCTTATACCATAGGCTTATCCGCCGCACGGTCCCTCGGAATAGCCTCTGACACAGCCCTCGCTGGTGCCTTAGCTCAAGCTGTGGCTGGAGTAGGCGCGGGAGCCTCTGCATCTACCTACGCTAATGTTATTGCACGTGCCGCTGGACAATTCTTAGCAACTCAGGGTGTTTTGGACGCAGGCAATGCATCTGCCCTAGCAGGCAGCTTCGCCAGAGCCCTCTCGGCCTCAGCAGAATCCCAGTCATTCGCACAGAGTCAAGCCTTCCAACAAGCATCGGCCTTCCAACAAGCAGCATCACAGAGTGCTGGCCAGAGTGCTTCCCGAGCAGGCTCCACATCCTCTTCCACCACTACCACCACCTCGGCAGCAGCAAGTCAAGCAGCAAGCCAGAGTGCAAGCAGTTCTTCTAGCTCTGCATTTGCACAAGCGGCCTCTTCTTCCCTTGCGACCTCCAGTGCTATCAGCAGAGCCTTCGCTTCTGTCAGTTCCGCCTCTGCCGCCTCCAGCCTTGCTTATACCATAGGCTTATCCGCCGCACGGTCCCTCGGAATAGCCTCTGACACAGCCCTCGCTGGTGCCTTAGCTCAAGCTGTGGCTGGAGTAGGCGCGGGAGCCTCTGCATCTACCTACGCTAATGTTATTGCACGTGCCGCTGGACAATTCTTAGCAACTCAGGGTGTTTTGGACGCAGGCAATGCATCTGCCCTAGCAGGCAGCTTCGCCAGAGCCCTCTCGGCCTCAGCAGAATCCCAGTCATTCGCACAGAGTCAAGCCTTCCAACAAGCATCGGCCTTCCAACAAGCAGCATCACAGAGTGCTGGCCAGAGTGCTTCCCGAGCAGGCTCCACATCCTCTTCCACCACTACCACCACCTCGGCAGCAGCAAGTCAAGCAGCAAGCCAGAGTGCAAGCAGTTCTTCTAGCTCTGCATTTGCACAAGCGGCCTCTTCTTCCCTTGCGACCTCCAGTGCTATCAGCAGAGCCTTCGCTTCTGTCAGTTCCGCCTCTGCCGCCTCCAGCCTTGCTTATACCATAGGCTTATCCGCCGCACGGTCCCTCGGAATAGCCTCTGACACAGCCCTCGCTGGTGCCTTAGCTCAAGCTGTGGCTGGAGTAGGCGCGGGAGCCTCTGCATCTACCTACGCTAATGTTATTGCACGTGCCGCTGGACAATTCTTAGCAACTCAGGGTGTTTTGGACGCAGGCAATGCATCTGCCCTAGCAGGCAGCTTCGCCAGAGCCCTCTCGGCCTCAGCAGAATCCCAGTCATTCGCACAGAGTCAAGCCTTCCAACAAGCATCGGCCTTCCAACAAGCAGCATCACAGAGTGCTGGCCAGAGTGCTTCCCGAGCAGGCTCCACATCCTCTTCCACCACTACCACCACCTCGGCAGCAGCAAGTCAAGCAGCAAGCCAGAGTGCAAGCAGTTCTTCTAGCTCTGCATTTGCACAAGCGGCCTCTTCTTCCCTTGCGACCTCCAGTGCTATCAGCAGAGCCTTCGCTTCTGTCAGTTCCGCCTCTGCCGCCTCCAGCCTTGCTTATACCATAGGCTTATCCGCCGCACGGTCCCTCGGAATAGCCTCTGACACAGCCCTCGCTGGTGCCTTAGCTCAAGCTGTGGCTGGAGTAGGCGCGGGAGCCTCTGCATCTACCTACGCTAATGTTATTGCACGTGCCGCTGGACAATTCTTAGCAACTCAGGGTGTTTTGGACGCAGGCAATGCATCTGCCCTAGCAGGCAGCTTCGCCAGAGCCCTCTCGGCCTCAGCAGAATCCCAGTCATTCGCACAGAGTCAAGCCTTCCAACAAGCATCGGCCTTCCAACAAGCAGCATCACAGAGTGCTGGCCAGAGTGCTTCCCGAGCAGGCTCCACATCCTCTTCCACCACTACCTCGGCAGCAGCAGCAGCAAGCCAGAGTGCAAGCAGTTCTTCTAGCTCTGCATTTGCACAAGCGGCCTCTTCTTCCCTTGCGACCTCCAGTGCTATCAGCAGAGCCTTCGCTTCTGTCAGTTCCGCCTCTGCCGCCTCCAGCCTTGCTTATACCATAGGCTTATCCGCCGCACGGTCCCTCGGAATAGCCTCTGACACAGCCCTCGCTGGTGCCTTAGCTCAAGCTGTGGCTGGAGTAGGCGCGGGAGCCTCTGCATCTACCTACGCTAATGTTATTGCACGTGCCGCTGGACAATTCTTAGCAACTCAGGGTGTTTTGGACGCAGGCAATGCATCTGCCCTAGCAGGCAGCTTCGCCAGAGCCCTCTCGGCCTCAGCAGAATCCCAGTCATTCGCACAGAGTCAAGCCTTCCAACAAGCATCGGCCTTCCAACAAGCAGCATCACAGAGTGCTGGCCAGAGTGCTTCCCGAGCAGGCTCCACATCCTCTTCCACCACTACCACCACCTCGGCAGCAGCAAGTCAAGCAGCAAGCCAGAGTGCAAGCAGTTCTTCTAGCTCTGCATTTGCACAAGCGGCCTCTTCTTCCCTTGCGACCTCCAGTGCTATCAGCAGAGCCTTCGCTTCTGTCAGTTCCGCCTCTGCCGCCTCCAGCCTTGCTTATACCATAGGCTTATCCGCCGCACGGTCCCTCGGAATAGCCTCTGACACAGCCCTCGCTGGTGCCTTAGCTCAAGCTGTGGCTGGAGTAGGCGCGGGAGCCTCTGCATCTACCTACGCTAATGTTATTGCACGTGCCGCTGGACAATTCTTAGCAACTCAGGGTGTTTTGGACGCAGGCAATGCATCTGCCCTAGCAGGCAGCTTCGCCAGAGCCCTCTCGGCCTCAGCAGAATCCCAGTCATTCGCACAGAGTCAAGCCTTCCAACAAGCATCGGCCTTCCAACAAGCAGCATCACAGAGTGCTGGCCAGAGTGCTTCCCGAGCAGGCTCCACATCCTCTTCCACCACTACCACCACCTCGGCAGCAGCAAGTCAAGCAGCAAGCCAGAGTGCAAGCAGTTCTTCTAGCTCTGCATTTGCACAAGCGGCCTCTTCTTCCCTTGCGACCTCCAGTGCTATCAGCAGAGCCTTCGCTTCTGTCAGTTCCGCCTCTGCCGCCTCCAGCCTTGCTTATACCATAGGCTTATCCGCCGCACGGTCCCTCGGAATAGCCTCTGACACAGCCCTCGCTGGTGCCTTAGCTCAAGCTGTGGCTGGAGTAGGCGCGGGAGCCTCTGCATCTACCTACGCTAATGTTATTGCACGTGCCGCTGGACAATTCTTAGCAACTCAGGGTGTTTTGGACGCAGGCAATGCATCTGCCCTAGCAGGCAGCTTCGCCAGAGCCCTCTCGGCCTCAGCAGAATCCCAGTCATTCGCACAGAGTCAAGCCTTCCAACAAGCATCGGCCTTCCAACAAGCAGCATCACAGAGTGCTGGCCAGAGTGCTTCCCGAGCAGGCTCCACATCCTCTTCCACCACTACCACCACCTCGGCAGCAGCAAGTCAAGCAGCAAGCCAGAGTGCAAGCAGTTCTTCTAGCTCTGCATTTGCACAAGCGGCCTCTTCTTCCCTTGCGACCTCCAGTGCTATCAGCAGAGCCTTCGCTTCTGTCAGTTCCGCCTCTGCCGCCTCCAGCCTTGCTTATACCATAGGCTTATCCGCCGCACGGTCCCTCGGAATAGCCTCTGACACAGCCCTCGCTGGTGCCTTAGCTCAAGCTGTGGCTGGAGTAGGCGCGGGAGCCTCTGCATCTACCTACGCTAATGTTATTGCACGTGCCGCTGGACAATTCTTAGCAACTCAGGGTGTTTTGGACGCAGGCAATGCATCTGCCCTAGCAGGCAGCTTCGCCAGAGCCCTCTCGGCCTCAGCAGAATCCCAGTCATTCGCACAGAGTCAAGCCTTCCAACAAGCATCGGCCTTCCAACAAGCAGCATCACAGAGTGCTGGCCAGAGTGCTTCCCGAGCAGGCTCCACATCCTCTTCCACCACTACCACCACCTCGGCAGCAGCAAGTCAAGCAGCAAGCCAGAGTGCAAGCAGTTCTTCTAGCTCTGCATTTGCACAAGCGGCCTCTTCTTCCCTTGCGACCTCCAGTGCTATCAGCAGAGCCTTCGCTTCTGTCAGTTCCGCCTCTGCCGCCTCCAGCCTTGCTTATACCATAGGCTTATCCGCCGCACGGTCCCTCGGAATAGCCTCTGACACAGCCCTCGCTGGTGCCTTAGCTCAAGCTGTGGCTGGAGTAGGCGCGGGAGCCTCTGCATCTACCTACGCTAATGTTATTGCACGTGCCGCTGGACAATTCTTAGCAACTCAGGGTGTTTTGGACGCAGGCAATGCATCTGCCCTAGCAGGCAGCTTCGCCAGAGCCCTCTCGGCCTCAGCAGAATCCCAGTCATTCGCACAGAGTCAAGCCTTCCAACAAGCATCGGCCTTCCAACAAGCAGCATCACAGAGTGCTGGCCAGAGTGCTTCCCGAGCAGGCTCCACATCCTCTTCCACCACTACCACCACCTCGGCAGCAGCAAGTCAAGCAGCAAGCCAGAGTGCAAGCAGTTCTTCTAGCTCTGCATTTGCACAAGCGGCCTCTTCTTCCCTTGCGACCTCCAGTGCTATCAGCAGAGCCTTCGCTTCTGTCAGTTCCGCCTCTGCCGCCTCCAGCCTTGCTTATACCATAGGCTTATCCGCCGCACGGTCCCTCGGAATAGCCTCTGACACAGCCCTCGCTGGTGCCTTAGCTCAAGCTGTGGCTGGAGTAGGCGCGGGAGCCTCTGCATCTACCTACGCTAATGTTATTGCACGTGCCGCTGGACAATTCTTAGCAACTCAGGGTGTTTTGGACGCAGGCAATGCATCTGCCCTAGCAGGCAGCTTCGCCAGAGCCCTCTCGGCCTCAGCAGAATCCCAGTCATTCGCACAGAGTCAAGCCTTCCAACAAGCATCGGCCTTCCAACAAGCAGCATCACAGAGTGCTGGCCAGAGTGCTTCCCGAGCAGGCTCCACATCCTCTTCCACCACTACCACCACCTCGGCAGCAGCAAGTCAAGCAGCAAGCCAGAGTGCAAGCAGTTCTTCTAGCTCTGCATTTGCACAAGCGGCCTCTTCTTCCCTTGCGACCTCCAGTGCTATCAGCAGAGCCTTCGCTTCTGTCAGTTCCGCCTCTGCCGCCTCCAGCCTTGCTTATACCATAGGCTTATCCGCCGCACGGTCCCTCGGAATAGCCTCTGACACAGCCCTCGCTGGTGCCTTAGCTCAAGCTGTGGCTGGAGTAGGCGCGGGAGCCTCTGCATCTACCTACGCTAATGTTATTGCACGTGCCGCTGGACAATTCTTAGCAACTCAGGGTGTTTTGGACGCAGGCAATGCATCTGCCCTAGCAGGCAGCTTCGCCAGAGCCCTCTCGGCCTCAGCAGAATCCCAGTCATTCGCACAGAGTCAAGCCTTCCAACAAGCATCGGCCTTCCAACAAGCAGCATCACAGAGTGCTGGCCAGAGTGCTTCCCGAGCAGGCTCCACATCCTCTTCCACCACTACCACCACCTCGGCAGCAGCAAGTCAAGCAGCAAGCCAGAGTGCAAGCAGTTCTTCTAGCTCTGCATTTGCACAAGCGGCCTCTTCTTCCCTTGCGACCTCCAGTGCTATCAGCAGAGCCTTCGCTTCTGTCAGTTCCGCCTCTGCCGCCTCCAGCCTTGCTTATACCATAGGCTTATCCGCCGCACGGTCCCTCGGAATAGCCTCTGACACAGCCCTCGCTGGTGCCTTAGCTCAAGCTGTGGCTGGAGTAGGCGCGGGAGCCTCTGCATCTACCTACGCTAATGTTATTGCACGTGCCGCTGGACAATTCTTAGCAACTCAGGGTGTTTTGGACGCAGGCAATGCATCTGCCCTAGCAGGCAGCTTCGCCAGAGCCCTCTCGGCCTCAGCAGAATCCCAGTCATTCGCACAGAGTCAAGCCTTCCAACAAGCATCGGCCTTCCAACAAGCAGCATCACAGAGTGCTGGCCAGAGTGCTTCCCGAGCAGGCTCCACATCCTCTTCCACCACTACCACCACCTCGGCAGCAGCAAGTCAAGCAGCAAGCCAGAGTGCAAGCAGTTCTTCTAGCTCTGCATTTGCACAAGCGGCCTCTTCTTCCCTTGCGACCTCCAGTGCTATCAGCAGAGCCTTCGCTTCTGTCAGTTCCGCCTCTGCCGCCTCCAGCCTTGCTTATACCATAGGCTTATCCGCCGCACGGTCCCTCGGAATAGCCTCTGACACAGCCCTCGCTGGTGCCTTAGCTCAAGCTGTGGCTGGAGTAGGCGCGGGAGCCTCTGCATCTACCTACGCTAATGTTATTGCACGTGCCGCTGGACAATTCTTAGCAACTCAGGGTGTTTTGGACGCAGGCAATGCATCTGCCCTAGCAGGCAGCTTCGCCAGAGCCCTCTCGGCCTCAGCAGAATCCCAGTCATTCGCACAGAGTCAAGCCTTCCAACAAGCATCGGCCTTCCAACAAGCAGCATCACAGAGTGCTGGCCAGAGTGCTTCCCGAGCAGGCTCCACATCCTCTTCCACCACTACCACCACCTCGGCAGCAGCAAGTCAAGCAGCAAGCCAGAGTGCAAGCAGTTCTTCTAGCTCTGCATTTGCACAAGCGGCCTCTTCTTCCCTTGCGACCTCCAGTGCTATCAGCAGAGCCTTCGCTTCTGTCAGTTCCGCCTCTGCCGCCTCCAGCCTTGCTTATACCATAGGCTTATCCGCCGCACGGTCCCTCGGAATAGCCTCTGACACAGCCCTCGCTGGTGCCTTAGCTCAAGCTGTGGCTGGAGTAGGCGCGGGAGCCTCTGCATCTACCTACGCTAATGTTATTGCACGTGCCGCTGGACAATTCTTAGCAACTCAGGGTGTTTTGGACGCAGGCAATGCATCTGCCCTAGCAGGCAGCTTCGCCAGAGCCCTCTCGGCCTCAGCAGAATCCCAGTCATTCGCACAGAGTCAAGCCTTCCAACAAGCATCGGCCTTCCAACAAGCAGCATCACAGAGTGCTGGCCAGAGTGCTTCCCGAGCAGGCTCCACATCCTCTTCCACCACTACCACCACCTCGGCAGCAGCAAGTCAAGCAGCAAGCCAGAGTGCAAGCAGTTCTTCTAGCTCTGCATTTGCACAAGCGGCCTCTTCTTCCCTTGCGACCTCCAGTGCTATCAGCAGAGCCTTCGCTTCTGTCAGTTCCGCCTCTGCCGCCTCCAGCCTTGCTTATACCATAGGCTTATCCGCCGCACGGTCCCTCGGAATAGCCTCTGACACAGCCCTCGCTGGTGCCTTAGCTCAAGCTGTGGCTGGAGTAGGCGCGGGAGCCTCTGCATCTACCTACGCTAATGTTATTGCACGTGCCGCTGGACAATTCTTAGCAACTCAGGGTGTTTTGGACGCAGGCAATGCATCTGCCCTAGCAGGCAGCTTCGCCAGAGCCCTCTCGGCCTCAGCAGAATCCCAGTCATTCGCACAGAGTCAAGCCTTCCAACAAGCATCGGCCTTCCAACAAGCAGCATCACAGAGTGCTGGCCAGAGTGCTTCCCGAGCAGGCTCCACATCCTCTTCCACCACTACCACCACCTCGGCAGCAGCAAGTCAAGCAGCAAGCCAGAGTGCAAGCAGTTCTTCTAGCTCTGCATTTGCACAAGCGGCCTCTTCTTCCCTTGCGACCTCCAGTGCTATCAGCAGAGCCTTCGCTTCTGTCAGTTCCGCCTCTGCCGCCTCCAGCCTTGCTTATACCATAGGCTTATCCGCCGCACGGTCCCTCGGAATAGCCTCTGACACAGCCCTCGCTGGTGCCTTAGCTCAAGCTGTGGCTGGAGTAGGCGCGGGAGCCTCTGCATCTACCTACGCTAATGTTATTGCACGTGCCGCTGGACAATTCTTAGCCACTCAGGGTGTTTTGAACGCAGGCAATGCATCCGCTCTTGGCTCTGCCTTAGCTAATGCGTTGTCTGATTCTGCTGCCAACTCTGCGGTTTCTGGAAATTATGTAGGAGCTTCACAAAACTTTGGAAGAATTGCTCCGGTCACTGGAGGTACTGCTGGAATTTCTGTCGGTGTTCCTGGGTTTTTACGTACTCCAGCAAGTACAATTCTTGTTCCTTCGAATGCACAAATAATCTCTCCTAGCTTACAAACAACTTTGGCACCAGTATTATCTTCGTCCGGCTTATCATCAGCGAGTGCGAGTGCAAGAGTTGGCAGTTTAGCTCAATCTCTGGCGTCTGCATTGTCGACTTCTCGAGGTACTTTGAGTTTATCAACCTTCTTGAATCTCCTCTCTCCGATTTCGTCAGAAATTCGAGCCAATACTTCTCTTGATGGAACGCAGGCGACTGTTGAAGCTTTACTGGAAGCTTTAGCTGCTCTCCTGCAAGTTATCAATGGAGCACAGATAACCGATGTCAATGTTTCTAGCGTCCCCAGCGTGAATGCAGCCCTGGCTTCTGCTCTTGTTGCTTGA